>JBCAUI010046782.1:0-20791 GCA_038406195.1 Haplosyllis anthogorgicola | reverse complement strand
TGATCTAGATCACTTTATGCTCCACTTACTCCAAGTCAAAACATTGGTTTCCATTCAAAATATTTAAGATGGCACCATTTTCTAATATTTTCTAATATGATTAGATGGTTCGCTACTGAAATGAGAGAATTACCCGGGTAGGCCGGGTAAAATGTCTAGCACGCTTGTAATAACAAACAAATGAGAAAAAGGACAGTTTTGCTGTTAGGTATAAAAGTAGTAAGAAGAAGGGGGGAGTCCATCCCCACACCTCATCCTCCAACACCTCATCCTCCATCCTGGGGGGGGTCCATCCCTCACACCTGGTCCTCCAACACCTGGTCCTCCATCCTGGGGGGGGGGTCCATCCCCACTCCTTGTCGTCCAACAACTCGTCCTCCATCCTGCGGGGGGGGGGTCCATCCCCACACCTCGTCCTTAACTTTTGACTTCATGGACGAACCATCTTGCCGTCTACAGAAGTCTATCAACGCAAAGCGTGATAGACTAACAAATTTTAAATAATATTCTTTTCAGGTTGGCAAAGCTGTGGTCACGGACAGGTCTGCAAGACAGTGGGTGAACCTGGGAAACCTAGCGAGCTTCTCTTGTTTCGTTAGACCTGATACGTGCACGTCGTCTGGCAGTTCTCTTGTTGCTTGGGTTAAATTCATTAATTGTCCCGCAAGCACCGGATTCATGGTATCCACTGATCGCTGGGGTAAAACGGGCTTCAGATGGTGGTGTTATCGCTCTGGACAGCGGTATGATCTTTTTACTTCTCATCCAATGGTAGATCCAGGATTCCCTGCTGGGTGGGGTTCCCAATTAAAATATAATTTAAAACAATCAAAGGCTGAACCGCCCACTTCGCAAATAGTCATTAAAACGCCATAAACATTAAAAGATATAAAAATTCTCGAAAAAACAAAGACAAATTAACGTTGAAATGACCTTGACCTTCAAATGACCTTGACCTATAGTTTGACTGGAAGGCATTCTTGTTTAGGTGTTTTACCGGGATACTCCACTGCCTTTTTACCGTCAAATGACCTTGACCTATAGTTTGACTAGAAGGCATTCTTGTTTAGGTGTTTTACCGGGATGCTCCATAAGTTATGTACATGGCTTGTGATTGGCTCTGGACTAAAATGACTGTTTTGTTAAAATATTTTTCTCAGGGTATAACATCCAGTGAGTCTATCAGATAAAATTTCTGGTGGACTGAGGTCCATTTTTGGGCCTCTGGTACCCTCTGTTTCGGACTTGGAGTGTCATTGCAAACTTTCCATTATCAATGTATTTCTTCAATATTCTGTTTCATCTTTATTTTAAGTTAATCAGCTCCTGTCAATTTGGAAAGGTACAGAACAAGGAGAGAACAAAAGAATCCCACGCTGTGCTTTTGATGTGCTATTGTTCCAAAAGTGATAGGAATTTCATCCTCTTATTGTAAATAATTCAAACCAAAATTATGAAACCAACTCATCCAATTAGTTCGTTAGGATACTGGTCTGTAAATAAAGAACTTCTCTAGGCAGCAGTGACACCTCCTGTAAATGTTAAACTGACCAACCTCAGTGCACTCACAGTTAAGCCAAAACATAAACACAGTGTTGAGAATCAGTCAATGACCCTAACATATCATAACATAAAACACTAGCTAGTCAATTTATTCATGTTGTGAACTGCTGACTGGACCTAATGGACGTCAAGATGCACTGTGTGCAAGTGTGAAACAGATTTATTTAGTCAGGTCAAGCTATTGACCCATGGCTTCATAGTTTTGGTGTCAAGTCTATTGTTTCTATGTTAATGCCTGCATGCATAATTGCATAGCAAAACAAACTGGCCTGACATCAGTTGAAAAATCTGTGAATTAATCTCCCCAGAGTCAAGATATTCTTATTTAAAGGCCGTATCCTAATGTTGAGCAAAGCGGCACAAACTTTTGGCAATAAAAATAGGAATCAGCAATTCACTACCATTGTAAGCGTTATGATGTTTTTGAATTGTAGAAATTCATTACCACGGTTCTAAACTGTTTCAGCATAACCACACTAACTTAATGTGCGCACCATATATTTGGTTTTCATAAGTTGCAATAAGTTCCTTTAGATAATTCAATATTTGACGCCAGAAATTATCCTTGATGCCAGAAATTCCTTTGAATAACACCATATTTTACTCTATTGATAATAATTTTCAGAAATGTGTCCAATGTGATGTCAAAGAATTAGTTTTCTGTTATAACTTCTGACACTAAAACAATTTCTGGTGTCAAATCAAATATGGTCCACTGGTAACATTGGACAAAGTTTTGGAACATTTTTGTTTGACGCCAGAAATTGTCCTTGATGCCAGAAATTGTCCTTGATGCCAGAAACTGCCTTGTATAATCTAATATTTGACGCCAGAAAGTTGCCAATTTCTGGAGTCAAAATTCAAAATGGCCAACTGATATGATCTCGTATGAGGGGGTTGGGTTGGCTCAGGGGGTCGTGTTGACTCAGGTCGGGCCGGCAGGGTAGGGGGGATCGGGTTGGCTCAGGAGTCAGCCCGACCCCTACCCTGCTGGCTCAGGGTCGGACTGACACTGGTACAATGTCCTTGGCACCTTGCCAGAACGTACAGAAATCAGGTCAGAAATCATGTGACGTCCTTGGCACCTTGCCAGAACTTTCAGAAATCAGGTCAGAAATCAAAGCAAAAATCTCGTAAAAACAGAAAGCTGAATGCCCGATAGATCTATCAGATGAAATCAATGCATTTTCGGATGACTGAAATTTACACTGGAGTTCAGTAGGGAACAAGGTGTATCTTATAAAGCGGGATTTGGGGCCTAAAAATATGTGATGGCGAGGTGGATTGCAATACTTAAGTATAGGACTTTTCCACTTTAACTCGCTTGTGGCAGCACCAGACGGGCAGTAAATGCAGTTCATACTGTGTACCCTACTATATGCTTGCAAAATGCACATCATGTACCTGAAATTCGCCAATTTCCTTTCATGCATGTAAAATAGTCTATTTTGATCTTTCAGGTACTTCGTAATGCTATTGGACCATCGTTATGAAATTATTGTGCCAGGACTTCCCATTACGTGGACCCATATCAGACTGGTTTATCATGGTCCTAACGCAGGGGCCTCCGTGTACTACAACGGACAATTCAAGAAGACTGCTCTGTCTCCTGAAAGTCATGGTCAGTGGTCATCTGGCTCGGGCAAGGTCATTGTTGGTAGGGCTTGGGACACGGACCTTGGGGGACACATGAGTGTACTGGTCGACGAGCTAATGTTCTGGGACACAGCTCTAACACAGCAACAATTGGAACAATTATATAATTCGTATTTACAGAACTCTAACTGGCGCATTGGTTCATTATGCTTACAACGTAGATAAGGAGACTCCAGTTAAAGATTTATGAGAATTACCACACTATTCAACGAGGGATGACCTGTCGGTGCACAGGGTCTCATCCCGTATTTACCAAAGTGTCTAAAATGATCTAAAATTTCTTGGCTCTATTCTGTCAGTAGGGCACAAAGTGTGAAATAGAAATCGCGATTTTATATCTAAAATTATGCGATCTCTCGTTGATACAGAGAGCCTCCATGCCTCTTATCGGGCATGAGGCTCGATTAGCTGGTCACATTTGACAGATATTGAGATGAGGTTCCGTGCAGTGTGTTAGCCCATCGCAATACATGTCCTTCTAAGAACTGAGTTGTCTGGTGACTTTCGCACATGAAACTTTTAAAAAGAGGATTGAACTTTGATATGGCTTGAAAATGCTTCGTTGACTAAATCGCACATAAAAATTACAAAGAAAAATAAACTCGTTACAATTATATTCTAAATGCATGTTTTATTAAATATTTTAAAATTTTCATTAACAGTAAAATTGTGTGTAACTAATTATATAACTTTTATATTAGCTCTAATATTATAACACTGTACAGATTAGTGAATTAATAGGTTTGTGTTAAATAAGCTACGTACAGAAATATCAATCATGTAAAAAATGCGGATACACAAAATTGTATATTTTGGTTTTTTTCTTATGTCTTTGTAAAACTGTAAGAATACATGATTCAACCAAGGTACAATAAAATCAAGTTAAAACAGACTGTATGTCTAATTTGCTCCATCATTATTTTATGACCTCAACACAAGCCAACGGTCATTTCTCACTGTAAAATTCTGCGCACAATTGAAATAGTTTGTAATAGGTTGTTTAAGTCGGCATCTGCCAGTATCATTATTTCTTTGCGCTTTCTTTTCGTTCTGTTATCTTCGGCATACATTTTCATACCTACAAGAAGAAAAGCAAACAATCATGAGTAATTTTTACTTTCTTTGAGCTAACAATGTCAGTCGCAAGCAATATCAATACCAACCATTACTAAACGTACATTTCTTATGCTAAATTTAAAACATCTTAAGGGTGTATGTCTATATATGGTGATGGCACGAGCCAGTCGTACTTTCAAACTTCAAATGCGACAGGTGTTGCTCGTAAAACCGTTATGAACAACCTGTTCACTGGGCTCAGGTGTATTTACCATGCATGCCTGAGCCCCGAACCCCTTCCCCGAAGACTACAGATAAGAGAACCTCTACTTACCGGAAAAAGCCGAAGACGCGACTTGGTCCAATAGTCAGCAGGAATGCCAATAACGTTCCAATTTCAAATCTGTCACTGGCTCCGAGCAGGAAAGATGTACTTCTGATTCTTCTACATTTTCTTGATTATTTCATGCAGTTTGTCTTGGAAGACACTGGATTGTGCAATTTTGCGACCACACAGCAGTTCATATCACAGATAAAGAAGGTAAATGTACAACACTAGGGTGTGTTCACCTGACATTTCTGTGCAGGTCTCACTAGTTTGACAGATCAACCTGTCAGATTGTTAGTCACAGCCTGAGTTGGATATGTTATGTACAGGATTTCAAGTGATTTGGATATATATGTGAGTTTGTAACAGTTCAAGAATTTGCAGTCATGGCACAGGGGAATATTTTGGCATTATTTACAGCATTTAAGCGTCACTGTGAAAATAGTCAGCAGTGTGTTTTCTGGGAACTGCAACCTGTTGTTGCTGGTTGGCACTCTTGTCATGTCAGGTCAGCCATTTTTGTTCATTCATTTTCACTCTTTCTTTGCAGACACGGTCCAGTGATCTCAAATGGCGGGAGACAGCAGGCGACAGTTGTGTACCAAGATGGTGGACATTTCAGCCTGCGTCTCGCGACAGGCGCGTGCCACACTTGTGGAACAGGTCACATGACCCCAACAAGACTTGAGCCTCCTGGTGTGCAGTTCTGAAACGACAGAAAGTGAGAAGAAATAAGTAAATTGTTGTTCCTGGAATTTGGCTCCCTCTGTGGAAGAAACCAGAACCAAAACTTCTAGAAAAGGAATTATTCAAGTATGGGCAGACTGAAACTACATAACTGTTTATTGGATTACCCAAAATGCAACTGAATTAATGTATGAACACACAACAATGAGGAATAAAGTCATGCTTCAGTGATTATGTATAAGAAACTTTCCTAGAAGTGACGCCATCGTCATTCATGTGAAACAATAAAATTTAGGAGAACAATAAAGTCGTTATACTGACTAAGTACAAAATGTAAATGCATTGTACTTGGAAGTTCCAGATCGTAAAATGCTCTATCAAATATAAAACTAAACAATCCAATTGACCCATTAACATTTCAAAAGTAAATCATGCTTTTGTAAAAAAGAAGGGACACTGCCCGTTTAGTTTCTGCCTGCATCTTCATGATATAAATAATATCAAATATAGAAATGTTTGAAGGCTCTTACCAGATCAAGTCTCATGGAGTTAACATTGTAGCCATGACGTAATGTCGATGAAGTCATCTCCGTCCTCTTCACTGAAGAGGGCGCTGTCGGCAGAGGTACTCATGCTGTACTCAGCACTGGGAGCGGCGTTGTACTCATGTGGAGACTGCCCTGATAAACTGCAGGGGGAGCCATCAGTGCTGTACGCTGAGTGAGTAGGACTGAGTGTGTCGGCTTCGGAAAGTGCCGTCGTCAGTGAACCGCTCTGGAAAACGGCGTTTACAGCGTCGTTGTCATCCAACAACTCCTGCAGGCCTCGGATGTAGTCGATAGCCCCGCGAAGGGTGTCCACCTTGCTCATCTTCTTGGCTTTACCCTTGCTGTTGGTTTTCTGCGGCAGATGCTGACGGAGATGCTCGAAGGTCATGTTCAGGTAACGTACCCTATTTCTTTCTCGTGCGTTTCTGCGGCCCATCTGTTTTGGCTTGTGGATCCCGACTGATTGCGAGTTGAGTCGTGGGGTACTTGTTGTTGATGAACTGTTTTGGTAAAGTCCTTGTCTCTTTCTGTTGGAGTTGTTTTCCTGTTTTACGACGTCTGAAAGACTGGAGATTGAATTCTGCAGGTTCTCTTTGTCGGAGTGCGGTGACGTTTGGCAGGGCTCCTGTTTGATACCTTCTGCCCCAGGAGTGAGGGTGAATTTAATCTGTGTGTTAATTCCCAACTGCGCCATTCTGTTTTGTTCAAGCAATACCATCGCTCAAGGTGAAATTCTTGTAAAAGTTACTTTTATCAATTGTGCAAGATCACAATGTTGCTATCTGTAGCAGAGTTGCTTGAGAGAATGCGCTTCTAGGAGATTTCCTGGCATATTTATAGTTTCCTAGAAGCGTCATTTGCATATGACGCGTGTTTCCAGGCAGCAAGCTCCGCCCTTTTGGGGTAACCCCTTATCAGGAAACCCCTCATGCATGACTGCGGTGGATGCCGCGCGCGTGCTTCCAGCCACCGTGCACTGCCATCAGTGTAAATGATTTGCGGTACTTTTCCCCCGTAGGGAGGCTATTGTGTACACATTGAAAAGAAATGGCTGACTGAACATGAAAGCGTCGGGAAAGGCTGAGAGCCATTAAAATTAAAAAAGTTTCAGAAAGTTTTCTAACATAATTTAATGTGAAATTTTGATAAATTAAGACATTACTTGTATAAATTGTCTACATTTAAACTAGAGTAAATGCAAATCCTTTAAATAGTTCCCTTTTTTATCAATATGGACATTACAGGAGACCAAAACAAATCAACAATCGGTTTAGTGACATGTTTCGGGTGGCTTTTTTGCTTCTTGAGGAAAAGGAAATTACACAGAATTTTTCTTTAACATATAGTTCCAAATTTACCAAATAAATGATTGTAAAAAGTTGCCTAGAAAGAGCGACTGGAAGTCCAACATACACCGTGAATGCGCGTAGGTTATGAATATGTAGCGGCACAGATTAACATTTCTGGGCACGCCTGGAAATGTACCACCACGTGCTTAACAGTGCATCCTGGGACCGAAAAGTTTTCGTTGGGATCATCAGAGACTTTTCCTTGCTGAATATTATTTTTCAGTACTTTCAATAGTTTTGCCTTTATTGTAAAGTTATGTACTACCGTCTTTCCTGAATTTATGCCACTGTCATCAGTTTACTGCTTACCTAACAATATTTAAAACAACAGCTTGTTGATATAACTGCCCGAATTGTTGTTTCTGATGATCGTTGGTTTCATTTTTTGTACTAAGCGGGTCGCTCTGAAATCGCATTTTATAAAAACATTTCAAACAAGTGTTTTCAGAATTGTGATTGAGAAAAATCACGCATAAACTGACTTAGGGATGATTCTGAATAGCAAAATAGTGCTTAAATATTTCAGTAAGTAATGATTGTGCCATTTGGCTGGTTGTTATTCAACTGCATACCGCAATCTGTAGTCAGTTTTACGATAATCGTCACATGTTCTCGTAACAGTCGGGACAACTCGAGCAAGCGATAAAGTAATAGTTTATGGTTTCATTATGTACGATAGTGTAAGAAGAAAATATGACAGTAAGACTCAGTGATAACTGATCAATATATTTAAATTTGTCACACACACTGTTTACATTTTGTGTGGCGCTATTTTGACCCCGATCGTTCTCTTTGCGCAGTCTATCGCCTATCTAGAGATCCTGCCTGCCATCTGTTACTTCAAAACCATGCCTTTGAAACTGTAACAGAAACTTTTTACTCATTTCTGTGTAATATCTTCTTCTTGCAACAAATTTCTGTTTGTGTTTAAACATACGATTGAACCGCTTACGTTTTGGAAAGAAAATAACATATGAAAACAAAGGTGAATTCACTGCGTTATTGCTGTAAGTGATTTTTGTGTCCAGTATAAAACGCTCTTTCTTTGGAGTACATTGATGCGCAAATGTTACTTGTTAACATTTACCTTTATTTGTCGAATTATTACCCATTGTAAAGATCATGTACTGAAAATGTCCGACAGGTATTAGTCAGTTTCTTTCGAAGCAAATCTCAGACCATAGGAAAATCTGAATGATGGCAAGATACTTGTTAAAGTAATGATAACACTATTTCTCCCTGTATTGCCTCAAATTTCTGTAAATTATCCGTGTCTTAGTTGAGAGAAAAATAAGTTATGTGTTTCTGATGCTCGTGATATGATACAATATCATATGGCATCACTATCAACGAAGTTATAATTGTAGTTTTCTATCGCGCGCACAGATGGACGGTCATATGTTACTTTTTGATAAGCATCACGCAACTGTAAAGGCAAAGTGAGCACCGTGAAGTATAAGTTTTTATGTGAGGCACTTGTTTCAAAAAGAGGAATCATGTGTTTGAAGTTATTGATGTATTTTTAGAAAGTCCAGATATGTACCATTTTTATTTGAATTTCTTAGGACTTCCAGTGTTGTTTTTCTACTGTAAATATATTTAACGTTCATTCCATATGACTCAAAACATAAACCAATGCATCAGTGTATTTCACTGTATTCTATGAAATGCTTAAGTTATTGATGAGAAAAAAGGAACAACAACGTAAAAGGTCACAATCTCAGTCTGTTCCAACTCTTAATCGTAAGTATTAGAAAGTGAATTGCACATACCTAAAATTGAGAGAATGGAAGGGGAAGTGGGAAAGTCGTGTTAAGTGTTTATCACTAAAGTTCTTGCAGGTTGTTTACAAAATATTTAACTTATTTAGTCATCGCCAAATATTTTTATTGTGATTATAAATTCTGGTCAGGTTCGCGACCGAAGCGTGCGCTTGTTTACTGTTACTGTTTGTGGTACGAGTCAAAGTCAATCCAACAATAGGCGACTACTCAGGTTTCTAGGCAAATTACAAACCTACCTTTGATAAGGTCTTTTTCATATCAGGCTGGGCAAACAGTCTGTTGACTTTATGCAACAAGTGATTTCTTTATGATTCGCCGCTTTGCAATATTAAATTCTGGGATCTATAATATATTGCTTCAAATCCAGGGACTTAGAAATAAAAATCAACAAACATCTACTTCATAGTCCTTAAAAAGAGTCCCAATGTTTACTCCAATTTTGAGTTGTGTACTTTTCATATAAGTCAAATATGATATCAGGTTTATTTCAAGAATTTGTAAACAAGCATGTTTTTGGCTTATTTGTAAAATCATTCAAGGTTGAAATGCGAGATATTCTTTTTTATTTTCGGCTGACTTTTCTTCTTTATTTTTGAATACTTCCCTTTCGGGAACGCAAATGTGCGCAGCCACAAAAGTAAATGTACCCTTTTCTTAACGAAAATCAGTTTAAAAATATTCCACGAAGATTATGGTAACGTTTTGGTGCAAGTATTAAATTAGCAATGTGTGAAACCTTTATGAAATATCAATACCTTTTTATACACGGAAAGAAATCAAAAGTTTTTGAAAAGAAAATTCACCACAGACAACGAGTTTTTCCTTCAAGTGCAGAATAATGACGCTGAAAGATCTTTGTACAAATTGAAACTGATGTTACGCTATCTTTATCTATTTGTTAAATACTCCCTAAAAGGATGTGTTAAGTTTTTCATGTGTTAGAAGACTCGGGTGTCTTTGATGTGGCTGCAAAATGTCAACAGGAATTGAAGATTTAGTTGCAAAAAAGTCAGGTCTTGCCAGAGTACCCTCTTAGTCTCGGAAGCCATAAAAGTTCATCCGACTTCATAATGATTAGGAGAACGGTTTAAGAGCAGTAAAATGCTAGACTAGTAATAACGTTATTTGCTTATGATAAGATAAGAGTCCTTATACAGAATAGTACTTGATGTGGGGGTGTAAGAGGCCATTGTAAAAGTACTTTTTCTTCAAGATGGCTGCCACACTGATGTCGCGTGTCCTGGCACTGTGCCAACACCTGCCGTCTGTCACCGTCTTACGCTTCACTCCACAGCGTCTTAAGGATACCAACGCCAAATACATCCATTAAATCCATAAATGGACATTTAAAAATAATTTTGGCAAAATATAGTAATTAACAATAAAATTAATCAACTTATTCCAAGTTAATACCAGAGGTGATAGTTTATGAATCACCTAATAACTTATTGTATACAGATTTGCTAAAAGGCATAAAAAAGTTTTTGAAACTTTGTACTCGTAAACTTAAAGTGAAATTGTACTCGTAAACTTAAAGTGAAATTGATCTTCAGCGAGAAACCTTAATTTCAGTACAACCACACAATATCCACATTTAAATGAAGGGTCATACTTGATGGTTTCAGTAAGAAAAAAAAGTTTGGACAACAAGAGAATCCTTTTTCTGTACAAATCTCTTTTTGTACTATTGATTTTGTAATAAATCACGGTAAAATTTAATACTGCTTCATTTTTGCCCAAAGATTAATTGATAAATTTATGTGAACTTCGATTCAGTTCGGTGATAAAGGGTTATTTTACAAAAATATTATGCATACAGTTATTTTTTATTACTGAATTATTATTAGTTTTTGAATAATAAAGCCTTAATACAAGGAATAACTCACGTGGAATTAAATCCCATATTGCCAATCATATTTTCATTAAGCCCACTTGACTAACAATATTGTTCATTACTCCTGACATGCAAGTAGATTTCATATACCAGCAGCCTATAAGTACATTTACAATAGCGTAGCAATTGAAGCAATTTGTGAAGGGGTTTAGGGCTATAATCCATAGATTGGAGGCTGTACAATAAGCAATACCCCCTCTAGTTGGATGGTGATGGAGTAAATTGAAAAGAAGCTAAATCTCAGCAGGGGGTCTATTGACTGGCTATTGTGCACTATTGTCATACATGAGACTAAAGATTAGTGCCATCAACTTAGATGAGGAGTTATCTTCACTTCAGCACGCAGGTGTCGCGTGCAGAACTATTGTCTTCAGGGGGCTTTATATTGTTCCTTGCCCCTCTCTATTGTATCCCAAGTCTTCCTCTATTGTTTATTATTATCTCCACTGTATATCACATCGCCTTCTTGGTCCATGTACTCTATACTCAACCATTAACCCATTACAGTAAGATAATTATTACTGCTATTACTGGTCAGGTGCTTAGGCTTGGCCCTTCATATCTGACATGAACATACTCATTCCTAAACTAAACCCTATAATTATTTGTCTTAATACCCTATTTAGATAATTACACATTTTCCCTGACATAGTATTAAAAATATTGTAGTTAAATTAGTGAGAGTAGCTTAATACTACAGCAAACGTATCAAAATTTTGGATTGTTTAATTGGAAGAGGGTTGACTATTAAGACACCCATTCAGTTTGTTTTTTGACGGAAATGATGAAACTATAAGGAAAATGTTTTCATCATTTATTTCCATTTCATACACTTTGCTAGAATATTCTGATAGTTGTATTGTAGACGACATAAACTGAATATTTATGTCGTAGATATTAGTTTCACATCACTTGGCATCTTAATTATGTTGACTGAACGCAAGGAAGAAAGTAACCCAATGTGCCATCTGAACCAACAGACAATATGTGTACACGTTGTCAACATGTCACTTTCCTCTTCCTAATATGATACATGTCATACCACAGACAGGGTATACACGGTTGTTGACCTTGGTATAGTGGAATATTCATTTATGTTGACATTCTTAATGGGCAACTATTCAAATACACACATAAAATGTCCGTGTGTTAAGTGCTACAATTAAATATGGACACGAGACCACCTTTAAATGTTCCTGTATGTTTTATGAAATCGGATGTATCTCGTGTCAGTTCTGGCAAATGACTATTTTAAGATAGGAATAATGATTCGTTGTACAGAATGAAAAGAAAATGTGCACTATCCTATATTTCTCAAAAAATTCCAGATATTGGCAGGAGCGGGCAAGCCTCTTGTTTGAAATCGTCGATAGGTTCATCATATTAATTATGTATAAATCACAAATCACAATTACAAGTAAAACTTGTTACATTTCTTCCTAAAACTTTCGAATAAATAGAAAAATAAGGAAGGTAGTTAAGAAACAGACGGACATGTGATTTTGTTTCCATGCATCATACTAATTTCAGCCAGTATAAAAAAATCTAGAGATTAAGAAAAAAATTGAAAGCATAAGTTTGATGAAAACGACCTCATATTACAATTGGACAATGTTCATGGATATTTCAAGCAATTATAAACTCAACATTGCAATAATTATTGACAAACCATAGTTTCTGAATGCACAAAGGCCGTGTTTGTATTAGTATAAAACTAAGTGCGGATATGGTTACCGCCTGGAAATATTCTTTACTCAAGTCCACAGATCCACCTACCCTGTACGTAGACTAATATAAATGGCATTACGTTTTAACGTTATTGATTATAAATTGATATAATGCGAAATCGTGCCAATATTTAATTACCTTTGTTATTTTTGAAAAGGTTAATAAATAATAGGGACAATACGTTGTTTGAATCGTGCCAAAATTAATTTTCCCATGCTCTAAACAATAGTTTTGATCAACATATGTTTTTCGAAAATTTAAAATATTAAAGAAGATATAAAAAGTCGAACCTAGATATTAAATTACAACCAATGGGCTGATTTATTGCATAACGCCAATGGTATTTCTTGGCTTTTGTCACGTTAGACATATAATGATGAATCAATAGTTTTGAAGGAGAACATAATGTATGCGACGTCAGGGCGTTTGCGTAACTTTTTTCTTAATGGATGTCACAGTGAACGATAATTGATGTAAAGTTTAATGATATAAAAAGTGAGAAGTGTCACTACACAAATCTGCATTGAATTTAGCATCAACAGTGATGGTTTAATGAATTATTTCAATGTTCCCACATTCATGTATATCCATTCATTCCTTAACCAGGCGTGACATCCCATTGGTGTAGTACATGTGAGAAAATGTGATAATTCTGGGTCTAGATTAAATGAAATTACATAAAAAGTTGCATCATTATTGTGTACTGAAGAGGATATTTTCAATTGACCCACAATTGACAACAAAATACCCCCTTGTGTCAGGACTGGTATTGTTTATTTTGTCACGCTTCAGTTTTCACCATTTCCAACTTAAACCCAAAAGCAATACATTTCCGTAAGATCTAAGAAACTTTGAGATACTAACATTTCTTCTGACGCATGACATGTAACAATACAAATGAGGAAATTATATTTTTAATTTGTTTGCAATTTCCTTCTTAAGAAAACACCAATAAATTACATTTGAAACCTTACTAGGCTTATGAAATATCCATTCTAGATTTCTTGGTACAAGGCTTCCTCTTGAAAGTTTGAGAAATAATATTAATTATTTTGTTCCAAGGTCTGTGTAGATAACGACAAGATGTTTGAAATGAAACTGGTGATATATGCTGGGGTTGCACGCGGCATGCCCAGGCTTCATTTCTTTGGAAATTACATATCACATTCACTTGATTAAGTTTGATGGTAGACAATTTTACAGTTGATTAGATACTTTAACAAAGGGTAACAATAGAGAACAATTACATAACAATAGTAATCAGTCGGTGTGTGTCAAAAAACGACATCAAACAATAACGGCCAGGTGCCGTGAGAGCTTCATTACTCTATCATAGCATTGTCGTCCTGTTTTTGAGGTAAAGTTTTTGCAGAATGGTGAGATACGAAAATTCGTTTCGGGTCTTCAACACCATCAAAATGCATAATCAGTTACTAAAGACGATGTATACAGTTATTGAATATATATCTTCAATACATATTTCCGTTCTCACTTTTGATGTCGTCAGGATTCGAACAAGATAACTTCCATCCCGATAAATTATAATGTGCTGACTTTTTCCTGGCAAAATTATTTTCGAGTCACGCTATATTTGGCAACAAACAAAACGGCCCCTTTGGCGTATTGAAATCTAAAGCTCTCTATGAAATTGAAGCTGAGAATTAACATGTTAGTATTCCTGCATGAAGGGCTGCTAAGTATTCAATTTAAGTTTTGTTACAGTATTTAATTACTATTTTATATTCACACCTTGAAAGGACAGATTTGCACCTTTTGTTATTATTTATTATTCATGTGGACTCATCCTACCTTTAATCCATTGATTAGTGGACTTCAAAGCGACCGCTTCATCAATACATCACAGGTGAGAATCCTACAGGTGATAGCGGTCTGCATAGCTGCACACAGAGCTCATTGTATTCCCACTGCAGGAATTCATTTTATTTAAAGACTCTCATGTGCATCTTTATTTCTGTAATAAATAGGGTTGAAAGTTCTGAATATCGGATATTTACTTATGCTAACAACTTTGTTGTCTCTATAGTGCTATAAAGGTTATTAACGCACTACAGGATTGATTTAGATAGTATTTACCCCTCTATGGGGTTAAACTGTTATCCACTTTGAAGTCCCACTGAACACTAGACAAATTGAGTCGAACAAATACTTATTGATTCTAAATGGGTTTGGAGTGTTAATAATCATATGCAGTATATAGGTTTCCATTTAAAGAAACACTTTGATATGTGAAATGAACTGTTTTGTGGATTTGGTGTGAATTCCAGTGGTTTTCTACATTATTTTTGTCTGCTTATATTTAGGCATTGAGACCCATTTTACTTCTTTGATGAAGGCTGTGCTTCTAAGTTACCATCTAAAAGGGATAGAATGAATTGACAATTTTGATATGAAAATGACAGCTGTGTAATGACCAAACTCGATATATATTTTGACAAAACTCAAGAGAAGTCAAGAGTTAGACAACAGGCCGTAAGGGGGTAAAACTGACACTCCGGGTGAAAGCAATGATGACCAAATTTAGCTGAAAAGCAAAGATGAGCAACAATTTGTCAAATGGCCATGCAATTAGTGTCCTCTTGAGTGTGGCTTTTCACAAAATATCTTTGTACAGTTTTTGTCAAGATCCATGGGGGTACAGTAAAATACCCATGTGGGGTAATTTCCGAACAAATGTGCGTGAAATAGTGATAGTGGACGTGGGGAGTGGACACCCTGCTGTGCTAACCTTTCAATCACTCCTGTATATTGTCCCCTATTTTCCCCTACGAGAAAACCCCCCAGGGTGGCCTCAGAGGTACAATTTATTGTCTTAACTGTCTTATCCCATTAAAACCCATTCTCTTCTAACTCAATAATCCAGCACGAGCATCACTATTAAAAACTAATTAATAAGCTAGCGTAATTAATGAGACATATGATATGTCCTTTTATGGTGTACTGTGTTAGTCCTGGTTCGGGCTTCCAGGGTGCCATAAGCGGGTGATGGATGGGGGTACAGGGTTCAATAAAGCGCAGATGGCTTAACAATGGTGCCAACAAACTGGCAGGTCTTAAGAAACTACTCATCTGTGACAATCTTGTGTTTGTTGCCTGAAGAAAGTACAACTTTCCATTTTTTAAGAATTTCAGCTAATTGTTTATATTATTTTGAATAATAACAAAGCCTTTCTAATTTACTGATTAAACTTTAAATTGCATTCACCTATTTATGTAAATAATTATTTTACCAAATTTATGTTGTCTCTTGTTTCTGCAATCGTAAAGAAGTAAAATTTTAGTAAATTTCTTGACAGATGGGCAAACAATAAAACGAAGAAAAAGACGCACTGTATTTAATTGAAGCGTGACATTTATGTATCCGTGAGAAACGACCCTGTGTCGTCATGACGCTACTTGTTTCCATAGAAATGGACATGTCAAGTATATTATTTCTCAGTTTGTTTACTTTCATCTTTTTTAGGAATAAATCAGGCAGGGATAAGAAGAAATAACTTGGCTGGGAAAAGGGCGAAGCAGAAAACTTAAAATGTATGGCTTGGAAAAAATGCATAAAGTACAATTTTCAACCTTATTGTAATTGGGGGCGAAACTGGCACAATCTTTGCTAATGTGAACTACTTTAAGCTAATGTAATCTTTATACTTTTAGACTAACAATAGCTATGTACGATGTAGTGATATTATGTATGTAACACTACACTGTCACTGAACCGCGAGCTCATTGTTAGTCTAATTCTGACAACCTTGTCACAATATTGTTAATAGATTTTCTTCGTACACAGACACTAGATAGTACAGCTAGTATACACCTTTCGAGATGGGATCAGTAACCTCTGTGACCCGCTGACAAGTTCACTTTTAAGTGAAGTTATGGGGCGTTGGAATTCCCATACTTATTTTTCTCTGTGTCCAAGAGTCTTTCAATTAACCAAGAAAGTTAAATCACGTCCTACAGGCCATATTACACCTGTCAGAAACTAGTGAATGAAACGTCAGTCTTAGGGCACTGATTGTCAACCCAGATAGACCATAGTTATTAATTATGTATGTCTCAAAGGAACTGTACACTATACAACATTTGAAGTCAAGATAACTGTCATAATTTTGATAATGCCAATTGTATTTGAGATATATTTATGAAATAAAATGCTACACAACATTTATGAACATAATATTTTATTATATTTAAACTTACATTGAAATAACATTGAAATGAAAATAAGGACAAATGTATCTGTTGTGAATAATTCTTTGGTTTATGAAAGAATGCTTGCATAGATATTACATTGGTACTTTGCTATTATTTTACATTTCATTATATACAATTTTTTTAGAAGATGTGATAAGACTCTCAGACTCTCAGAAAAGTTGTAAAGTCTTTTCACTGAAATCACTGCTGTCCATACACAGCCCCTGTAACCATTTTACTCACAGCAAGACCGATTCTAATAAGGCCATAAATCCTGCACTGATTGGCAGACAGTTTTTGCTAATTAGAAGCAAAATGTACCCGTGCTTACCCAGGACTATTCTCCTTTAGGGAATACTAAAGGAATGGGTTGTCATATTTATTTTAGTATCAACTGGTTGTTCAGCAAATGTTACCAGTTATGTTATTCTTGATGACAGAGAAAGTGTTTGCAAAAATAATTTAATGAGACTAATTTGTCAGTGTAAGGGAAACCAATTGCGAAATCTAAAAATTTTTGTATTTTGAAATTTGTGCATTTTTTAGTTTAACAAAATATTTCAATATATAGTTTCTATTTTTTTTGACAATAACCATTGTGAAATACGGATAAATCAATCTTCTACCATATCCTGGTATATGTGGAGTCATCAAAGTAGTAAAATTTAAGCACGCTTTTGTAGGCTAAAAGTAAAACCGTAAAAAGGGCCAGAACTTTCCGTAACATCTTTAGTTGTACTGAGGTCCATTTTATCGGCACGCTGGCCCCACTGTTTTGGACTTTTGGACTGTTTTGGTATATCTCTGCTGAAGAGAAATGTACCTCGTATTTACTGGAGGGCAATGTTCCTAAGGCGAGAATAATTTAAGAATTATTCAGAAAAAAGGTTTTTTTTCACACCTAATTACATGGTGTAAATTCACTCTGTGAAACTGTGTCTGTAACTTTCAATGGCGCAAGATAAATATGATGTGATTATTTTGGCACATTAGACGTGAAATGCACCAGACACAAGTGTGTAGAAGAAGTCTCACATATACAATCTGGCACACTTCATACCCTATTGTTAATGAAGACACAAACATAGTGATCAAGGGGTTCACCTTTGTCAAGTTGCACCAAAAGACCATGGTAATTAATTATGGAATAGGGATGTTTCTTGAACGTCCTGTCACTTTGAACTTTGTGTCAAACCAATTATGAATGATGCATGTTTGTATTTCTGGAGCCGATTCAGAATTCTCTGTTTCCTTTAAAATGATGATATTTTACAGAGATTATAAACATCTTTAGTTTACATTTTGAGACATCCTTTCCTTTGTAAATATAAATCGAGATAAAGAGAATTAAAGTACATAGTAATATTACGTAAGTAATCAGAAGATTGCCAAAACAGGACCTGGTTACATTTCCAAGTTAACGATAAATGGTGAAAACATGGAACTTTTTTCACAAACTTAGTTCAATATTACCAAAAGAATATAAATGATGTGGTATATCAAAGGCGATCTTTTCTCTTCACGGCGCGTGTTTTTGTCATTTGACATGTCATCCAGCAATTACATGTCCAGTTATTGAGCAGTTTGGGTGCCTAGGTTTCCTTAAAAAGTTGCATGCTACTCACAAAGGGTATGGCATGGTGTCTTTGATCTGGAAGATGAGATAACACCTTAGTTAAATAATTGTTGTACCCCAATGCTCTTATATGGGTACATGCAACTGGCACAAGTACACGTATTGGAAAGGATTCAAATTTAAGCCATTGTCTTTCAACATTATACTAAATGATGCTTTTAAACACACTATCTCCTTTCTGATGTTATTGCCTTGTACTCAAAAGGGTCAAATTTCGCCACTTTGTTCCGAAAATGGTCAGACCATTGGCAGATCCAAGGGGGCGCCAGAGGAACGCACCCCTTGTACAGCCCAAATTTTCTCAATTTGCATGCAGTTTTTGGCGATGTTACGCCAAAAATGGGTAAAAATTGGGGCGCCCCAACGTTGCCCCCCACCCCCCCGTACGAGAAATCGTGGATCCGCCAGTGCAGACTATATTTTATCGGTATCCCCCGTAAATCTTTTGATGTTACATACGAGTAGCTGAACAAGCTACTTGAGGTAGTTCATTACCACAGATAGAGGTACACACCGAGGTGAATCCTTCTTGTCAATATTAGCATTACTTTATTGTATAAGGTGTTAGTGTAAGCCCGTCCGAGAGGATGCAAGCATTGTAACATCATACAATTATCTAATACTCTTGAGCCAAGATAAACAAATCACTACATAGCCTCTAACAGTTTATTACATCCGTGTATCAACAAAGCTTTCACGATTCCGTGTTGTATTTGGAAATGTTACAAATATTATGCTTTGTTGCATTCACATCAAATGAATTTAATGGCTTTAACTGGGTTATAACACAACATCGGAAATTCTTGTTGAAGACAAAGATGAAAGAGTCTTGTGCGAGAATACCTTTGGTTAGTACCTTTGCGAATAATTTTTCTGCTGAAATGGCCAGATTCTACTTGTTCTACTTCAAGTTCAAAATTTCAAAGGTACATTTATATTTTAGTTACAATCCATGACTTCATATGTTTCCCCTTCGAATTTCATGTTGGTTTTATTTCATAAGAGAGGAAACATTTTTAATCCCCCATGGTCCCTATTTCTCACACTCTGGACTGGGTCCGATGTTTGATCCTTATACAATTATCAACAATACATCCTGACCCCAAGTATCCAGTCTACGTGATGTGTAGAAATGCACATGATCTGGAAGTGAAACTACTTCCTGTAAGCAGACACAAAAGAGTTCCTGTGTAAAGCCCACTTGGACGCTGATTCCAACTTGATACATGTCTACTTCAAAGGGGAACCTATGTAAATATACGAACAAGAGGAAAAAGATACACTGGAATGTGGCTATCCTTGTATTCATCTTAGATGCGATGTTGACCATGCTTGGACACTTTGTTTACCTTTAGAAAGTAAAACACTATTCATATGAAAACGTTGGTCAGGTAGCCTGCACATTTCCTTTTCTAGAGACATGCCTAACTTTCATTAATAAGGCTTAAGTCTGGATGCGCATTGCAGACAGACAGTCTAACAATGTCTGTTTACACTGACCAGTGTCCAAGACTTTTTCTAGAGAACACTACCCAAAAAGTGTTTTTCAGAGAAATATTCCTTTTATCCTTTATTTTCATTCGGTATTATATCAAAAAGGTCATGAGGGATCACATAATGTAAAGATTATACCTTGGTAGATCTACAATACTTGTCAATTACAAACCATCGTTTCTCACGAGAAACTAAAAATTCTGATTCAAAAAGGAATGTGTATCATTAAAAAGAAAAATAACATTGTCCTGTCCGTCCATTTTAGTCCATCTTGTCCACATTGTTCTATGAAAGATACACTTATTTCTTGAGTGGGACGGATACTTTTTTTAAATGTCAGCGATACTTGAAATATTCCTGTATGGTTTAAGGTTATGAAAGTATTAGGTGCTTGAAAGTTTTTATTGCTTAGTTGCTACCTTGTTAAAAATTTTCACCTGCCTCTGTGGGATGTGAAACTGGAGATTTATAACTTTGATTAACATGTGGCTTTAAGGTTACCTCAGTCAGTGTCACTGAATGTTACTTGACGCACCTCAAGGGCCTGATCAACCACTGGACAACCTGTTCAAATATTCGGCACCCGTACGAGTGTGCATACGTAATAAACACCACATACCACGAAAGATATAAAACCAATTAAATGTTTCAAAGTACAACTTTTTTATGGTGAAACAATGTGGTCGGTTATTGTAAATTAACTTAAAGAGAGTACACTGTTTGATCTGTTTGGTTCTCCCATCCAAGTGGGCTTTTCATTACACAATTGTTTCAATTATGTCGACTAGCATCAATCGGTGGTGAGGCGGAGTGAATGCAAAGAGCAAGTGAAAGCTTAAAGCCATTTCTATTACATTTA
>JBCAUI010046671.1:0-20796 GCA_038406195.1 Haplosyllis anthogorgicola | reverse complement strand
GGTATTATAGGTTATTATACAAATACCTTACAGGATTATTTAATATTGAACGGATATTTACACAACCATTTACAGACAAATAAGGAATAACTGCATAAGAGCGTTCATTGACATAACGTTACAACGCTTCATAATACAATAAATTCAAGTCTGTATAAAGTTGTGACTATATCATAAAATTATTAAACATTCCTTAAATAATTTTTTAAAATAACATGTTACAAGGTAACATTAACGTCTATTTTATAATTAAAGAATGAATACCACGAAACTTGTCAATGAACACGTCTTCCGCTACAATAATTTGGTCGTTAATGAGCGGTGGACGGAGATAATAATGGAGAAACTAGTACAAATTTATATTTAATGTGACGTTGTAATGGTTCGAACAGAGAGGGGACCGTAGAATGGCACTGTTCCTGGTTATGGATGAATGATTCGGAAACAGTATGTCAATTGAAGATTTTTCCTTTTTGCTATTTAGATTCATTATCAAGGAGAAGAAATAACATGACCAATATGAGTGAGGATTGCGGATTGCGTGGAAACAAATGTACAAAAGGTATGTAATAATACTGACTAGATTTATTCTGTGCGACTGCATCAGCAGACCCATCTTGTGGTGTTAATTCTTTATTGGTACATTGCGTGATTGCTAAGCTAATTAAAGGTGGTTGTACTAGGAAAAACATAGAAACTTATTTATATTTAATGATAACATTAATCTTTCCGTAAGGAATAATATTGCATGAAGTACATTAAAATAATTGTTGTTAAACTTTTCAAGATACGTAGCACCACCTGATTGACTACTTACAATATGATACAACAATTAATAGATTAAGTTGGGTGAATAATATCTTGTTTCGTTACGTTCTTTTGTGTCTGTTTGAGAAGAGAGGATACGATTATCATTCATGAAAGTGAAATGCGCAATGAAAAATTACATATTTTGATGAAAGAGAACACACTCAGCAAAGTGTATGATATTTAGAGAATGTTTCCATGGCACCTGAGAAGACCTTTCCTTTATTAGATGCATTACGTTGCTCGACGCCGACGATACATAATATCAAATTTGAATCGAACAAATGTTGTAAAGCTTGACGCTGCGTGCTTGGTGTAGAGTGCGTTTGTTGAAAATATTTACATAAAATACTGCGGTACACATGAATGATCTGATCATTTTTTTAATCCAAGTAAATAACGCAATGCAATGCATAAAAGAAAAGTATTCTCTGAAATTATATAGATTATAAATATAAGTTGTATAATGTCAGTATAATGTCATACACTTGAATTATATATCGTTCACTTCTGGAAATTATAAGTGAAAGACATTTGGATAGGAGACGCCATTTTCATAAGAGATGCGACTAATGCACAAAATGTGAATCAGAGAAGTTTGTCAAATTACCACAAGAAAGACCACAGGACTTCTCCTTTGAAACTGCATTGTTTATTTTAGGTAGAGTTAAATTAGTTTTTAAAATCTTATTTGATTGAGTTTTCGATTTTTAAATCTAGTTCGAATTAGATACGATGTTTTAGTAGTTTTATATTTTTTAAAATACTTGAATTTCGAATGAATTTGTCCATTAAATAGAATTATGTGATGAAATCGTGTAAAACCATAACCCGATAATGTAAATTCTTGCATATCAAAGTACAATCAGCTCATGATTAGTTTTCATTTTTTCGAACAATAGAATTCGCACTGCGAGAGAAAAGGCATTGTTCCCAAAATGAAAAGACATAATGAAAATGTTATCCTGTGATGCATAAAACAGATAATAATCACATGGTCTCGCTCTTTAGAAGACACATTTCGATACTGTCTTGTTAAATATTTCAGGAACCGCATTTTTAATTAAATTTTGTTGCTAATTTTACATGTATTCCTTAATGTTGCAAAATAATAAGTGACCATTCACATATTTGGGCACTTTTGTAATAACTCAGAGTCCGATATAAGACAGTTCATCTACATTTAACGACACAAACACACAGACAAGCAATTTAACGCAAAGCTAAGCAAACATGATAAAATAATACTATTTATATATTACTTTGTGTATATTTACTTTGGACAAATGTAGTTTATACATTTTCTCAAGTTTTTTTAATTTAGTTTATTTTATCACAAGTATTTTATGGAACATTTAAATACTATAACTTTTATCTGTACCTCATGAAGACTTCTTTTCACGTATTAGCATTTCCTTAGTCAGTGGGTGGAAGAGTAGAATGGATATAGCCAAGATAGCTATCAAGAATGTCCAGAAGAAAAGACGGTCGACAACTTCCGCCAACTTGTGCCAGTCTTTGGAATAATCCGGGGGATCCTCGTCATCCTTGTCCCCTTCAGAGTAACTTTTGCTTGCATTATTGTTTCGTGAATATGGTGTGCGTATGTGCACAAAACTGGTTTCCTGTCCTGCATTGACAGAACCATTGATGGCAATTATTGGCACATGTTCCTCAGTGTCATCGTCCAAGGCACTACCCATGGAAACCGTTTTGCGCATTTTCCTACCAACATGAGGGTATTGGTGGGTATGGCTTGTAATCCTTTCATGCTTTTTCCCGTCTATTTCCTCGTCAGTTATGGGTGAAAGACAAAATAGTCTTGCTAAATGTTTCAGCACAACAATTTTCACCCATCGAGGAACTGGTCTCTCAGAGACTGAATGTAAGTTCAGCACCATCACAGTCAATACCATTGATAATGTTGTAATTGCCATTGTACAAGTCAAGTATATACCTGTAAAAATAAACGATATTTTTATCTGTAAGTGTCTACGAATGTACGAATGACAATGATGTAAATGTATCGAATGTGTAATGAGATAATGACGAATCGTACACTGCATATCGCACCGGTTTTCGCTTTTGGAAAATTTCGGGCTTTGACCGACCTAATTCGGCACTATTTCAGTTTGTAAGAGTAGGAATGCATAATTAAACTGGAGGCTTTGAGTTCGCGGGATATTTTACCTCTTAGTCTGTACCTCGGAGGAATTTAATTGTCTTCTTTGTTGGCAAGACACTGCAACACACCGTGCAATTAGCAATGTAACAGGATTACATTTTCTTCATTCACAGAAACCACGTAAGCTTATATCGTGCCAACAGAATATATTTCGCCAAACCAACGCAATATGTATTACATCACGTAAGTCTGTGGTTGCAACTTTGAAGCTTAGAAACTAAGCTGTCACGACAAAGTTAGAAAGTATTTGTTTTGTGATGTGTGTCTTTTAATTATAAAAACCAAAAATATATTGAATATTTCTGGAGTAGATACATGTGTATGGCTTATTATCAGCAAGGTAACAGTGTGTATTCAAAATTTCTTCTTTTTAGTAGACACTTTGTCCCTGTTTTTTTGACACCACATTGGCGGATCTAGGGGGGGCGCAGGAGGCGCGCACCTCCCTACGGCCAAAATTTTCCCCATTTTCATGCAGTTTTTCTCGATTTTTGGGCGAAAATAGGTGAAAATTGGGTTGGCGCTCCCCCTCTACGGGCCGGGCGCCCCCCGTATGGGAAATCCTGGATCTGCCAATGTCATACAATGGACTTAGGTCCATTATAAATATAAAGAAACCTTTGTGTTCTGTGGGATAAAAATGTATTATCATACTATGGTATGAAATTCCAAATCTGTTCCAAAGAGATTGCGCAAGGTTCAACAAAATTAATAAAATTCATATCTATTAAATTATTGTTAAATCAAGGTCGCTCATTTGGTATGTTCCCATTTATTGAAAAAGTAGAACTTTACTATGTGTTATTTACATTCGTGGTACAGTGTGAAAATATGTTCTAAGCCTCACCGAAATAAAAAAGGAGTTGTGTGAGTTGTGTGTTAAAAGTTATTTAAAAGATTCACTGTAATCCTCAGAGTTAATTCTAACTTGAACCCACATTTTGTTACTGGTGTTAGCGAAACTTGGAAGTGGGCCTTTTTCCAAAGGTTAATAATTTGTATCTTACTTTCAGGTTTAACTACATACCTAAACAGTGTCCATGATGTGGACTTTCCACCAAACCAATACTGGTATTGCACATCGGCAAACTTTGCTATGTTTACACTATTTCCATGTAGCACACTTCTCATACTGAGTATGACATTTGATCGTTTCTACAGCATAATAAGGCCACATAAAGCTGCTTCATTCAACACGATTAAAAGAGCTAAGATTACTATTGTATGTATTGTTATATTCAGTATTGTATATAGTATTCCACACTTATTTATAAGTTCCTATGAAGGAAGACAGTGTTTACCTTATGTAGCTGGAATGGGGAGTATATGGGGTAAAATGTTTTATTGGCTTTCTTTTCTTGTGCATTTTGCTTTACCATTTGTCTCACTATTAACGATGAACAGTGTTATTATACATACGTTACGCACTAGATCAATGTTTATCACAGGTGACCAATGTCAAAGTCAAGGTCAAAGTCAAGCTCAAAGTGATAAATTAAAACGTTCAGAGAAACAAGTGTACGCAATACTACTCCTAGTTACCTTTGGGTTTTTAATTCTTACGACACCTGGTCATCTTTTCTTTGTCATGGTTCAAATTGTTGATTTTTTCACGTCACCTAAAATGTTTGCTGGTTACTATCTATTCTATAATATTGGCCACAAGGCACACTACACAAATAATGGAATTAATTTTTTTCTCTATGTCATGTCTGGGCAAAAATTTAGAACAGATTTAACATGTTTATTTGGGCGTAAGAGACAGAAAACAAAGGAAAATATATTTTCTTTCTCCAATGAGTTCTCTACAAAACGTCATCTATGTAATTCATAGGCATATTATTACTATTATCAGTGTCGCGGAAATTAAAACTATGAAGGATAAACTTACAGGCGAATGAATTTATTTATTAAGTGGCATACCATTTGTCACATTTGAATGTGACGCTTTTGCTTTTCACCTTAATACTTGCTTGTTTGGTTCGAAGCAAAACATCTTGATCTTTGTACTCTTTAACATGAAAAAATCAATATAAGCTCAAAAACATAATTAGGAACAAAATACACGATAAAAACAACGTATACAAATTGTGTTGTATAATTGAGATGAACCGGACATGGATTTCTCTGAAGATGTTTCGTTTCAAAATGAAACAAAGCTGCAAGCGGCATGATTAAACCTTTTTCATATTTAAGTTCAAGTTATTTCTTTATTTTAGTACGAAACCAAGAATATTGACAAACGAGATGTTTGAAACAACGTTGTGAAACTTCCACAGAAATAACGTATTCGGATTTTACCCACGATCAATGTGCATTAGAAATACAAAGATGTCTTTTGTTTTATGTGTTCTTAAAAACAAAATTTATAACAGTAATTTCTATCTTGAAATAACAAATTTGTCTAGAGAACCTTTTGTCCTTTAGTTAGATGCATCGCCTTGCAACTTTGAAAGCAAAGTTAATAGAAGGGTGGAACAAAACTACTCTTTATGAGAAAATGGTTTCAGATTCTCCTACCTCTCATCGTTCTATTTCAACTCCAAGTAATGTGTATTTTATTTGAAATATAAAGATCAAAGAGATTTCTAAGACTGAAAATATATTAATTATATCGAGTAATGTAACATTCTTATCGTTTTGTAATAAATTTTACGAAGGTGTTGTCAACTGCGTGCCGCTATCAAAACGAATGTTTTTTGTCATTGGTGCTGTGGACGTCACTTGTGTAATTTCGCCACCCATGCGATCTGACACGTTTAAATAAGCCGAGATCAGACACTCCATCTGTACATCACTAACAATCATCATGTTTTATCATCTGTATCTCCTCATGCACTTTTAATATTTATGCGGATTCAGAATAATATCTCAGTGTGAAGGCCACAGTAGTCTTAACTGTTTTCCAACGCGGAACAAATAATATTATCCTTATTTTGCTCTTATTATCCTGCCTCATTTGGCAAATCGATGTGATAGAGTAGTCAAAGTCATAAATTTGGCGGTCTAACCAGGCAATTGGATTGTTTGATCGACAACAATTTAGTAAAACCTTTCCATAGTTCACAAATTTATGCGAAACTTTTGGGGATAAACGTAAGCTCCGCCCACATTTATCCCAGCTACGAACTAATACCCAGCATTTAGACTAGATAAGCCAGTACGGGACAATCTACAGCCAACTACAATTACAGCTGCCAAGTAGCATGAACACAGCCTACTTAGCCAGTAAACACACACGAAGCTTCATGCATTTGCAAAATATTTGAAAAGAAAATTTACTGGACTTTCAAATAATAAAATAATATTTGAATCTAATTTATAAAGTAAATAAATTTCAAACGGGTCAATTGGTATTTGCGTATTTTTACGCAAAAATTTTGCTAAATTGTTTTAAATATTGTAATATTGTTAACGCTTCTACTAAGCAGTTTGTTGTAACAGGCTGTCATATTATTTTCTTGCATCATTATTATTATAATGCACCAGTGTATTTATTTAATATTTAGATACAGTACATCATAAAAATATTCCTATGTGTAATGATAGCATTTTGTTAAATTGGTTAACCTATGAAATAATTGATTAAATATACATCTTCTTTGGATGTTGTCAATTAAATATACATCTTCTATTGACATTGTCATGTTGATTATATATGTCATGCGTGAAACCGCAGATCATTGTGGGCACTGAATGTCTCTCTTGATGCGACTATCTCGTGTCTTTGGCCTCACAAAAGGGGACAGTCCCATTTCAGTGCTCCTACTTCGGGGTGTGGTTCTATTTGGTCACTTGGGACAAACCCGTTAACTGATAACAACAAACTAAATAGGGGAAGGCTACGGACTTCCCTTGGTAAAAAGATAATGAGACAATTAGGTATGGTTGAATGTTTGCGGGCTGTGAGGGTCCTGGGACAGTGGCACGCTAACAGCTGGTGGGCTAGTACCTCACTCGTCAAGAGCTTGCAGGCAAAAGCTTATGGTACCATGGTACTGTTTAGTTTTATACCATTTGTTGAGGACATCACCAGTGCATTGGCAAATGATGCAGGAATTCCAATGTGATGTAAAACAAAACCATGCATGTGCGCCTCATAGTTGCCAGGCAGGAATTCCAAAAATAGCACAGCTGAACTGACAAATTCAGTCGGTTTTAGCCCATTTGTACAGCCCTGACAGTCGCTATTGGGAGGGCCACTGCATACAGCAGCCTGTCCCAGCACCTGCCGAAGTCGCTGAAATTTAGGTATAGGGTCAACAGCTATCAGCGCATCACACTCTCCCTCATGATCTTCACCTGCCCTCAGGCATGCTTTATTACCTAAATAAATACATAAATATGCAAAAAATTACATTGACAACAATGGTATACGATGACAATTGCAATAAGTTACAACACAATATATTAAGCAATAATCCACTAGATATACTAAACACTAAAAATTTCAAAGCAACAAAAGAATTACAATAACTCACGTTAAGATTGTTACACATATCAAACATGCTAACTAATACTTTAAACATGAAGCACACTACATTTACAAGATCACTAGACATTTAAGTTGAGCATAGTCTGGCTTGCACAGTTAGATCCTCTGTTTCAGTGAAGATGAGCCCAGATCTCCTCCATTCACACCACTTTCATAGCAGCAGCAGGTTGAGGGATTGACAGACTCTGACCTGGTGCTCACAGCAGCCTTGGTCCTCTCTGCAGGGACTTCATCATAGCATCTTTGTCTCCTTGGAGTAAGAGGTCTTCCTTTTCCGTGGTCATCTCAGCACCTGCCATCAGGGGCATCTTGACATCTGGTGACTCGATGTCCTTGAGTGGTGGCACCCCCTGATCCATTCCCTCAGGATGGCATCCCCAGCAGAGGTAGACTTGGGTGTTGCACAATGAGCATTTAGCTCTTCTGTGACTGCCTCCCATGAGCATGCCAATGGTGCATCCATGAACTGGTTGTCCACGAATGTCACCTTCTTGGGTGTTGTTCTGGGGGACTCAGGTTCCTCTAGATGTTGAAGGACTGGTGACTCCACTGGTTCCCCACTGTATCAGACTCCTGGAAGCAGAAGTCCCAACCACGGGTTGGTTATGGCTCAGATGGCAGGTCTTAACTCTGGAGGGAAGTCTCATAAATGGGCCAGTGGTCCATTACCAAGTCATCTGATAGAAAGTCTGCATCAGCCACCTCAGCCAATTCTGCCAGGTGCTCCTCAGCTGCTCATGACTCTGGAGTGTGCAGCCTGGGCAGATCTAGTGGGTTGGCACTGTAGGGATCTGGGGTCACAACCTCACTGACAGGTGGTGGAGTGGGCAGTCGACAGTCTCCTTCCTTTCCAGATGGTAGCATGGACTTGGGCACCTCCTTTGGCCAACCACATAGATCACCCCAGCTAGTGGCTGTGGCTGTGTGGTGGTTAGCTTCCCACTCCTTGAGAGGTGGGGAGGTAATCCCTGGTGGCCTCCTACTATGGGACCGTCGAACCTCACCACATCCTCTTCCCTTGGAAGAGACTCTCCCTTCATTATTGGAGTCATAGTCAGGGTAGTAGTCCCTTGTCACCCCAAATCAGTCAAACACCTTCCTTCCACAGCAGTACATCTTGTTTGGATGAAGCACCATTGCCCAGCAGGTGGCATTCATCCCATGTAGACACTCTAAGAAATCCCTGATTTCAAGAAGCTTGACATAGGCCATCATGCTGACATACTCGGTCACGCAGGCAGGGATCTGTCCATGCATAGCATGTGGCCTGTAGTGGAAGCTGGGAGGATTGGATTTACTACAAGCTTACAGCAGAGCTGCCCCGGGAGTGTTCATTCACATCACATTCTTGTATGGACATCTTCAGTTCGTTCATACTTTGGGTCCAGAAACAGGTGGCATTGCAGGATCACGGGTTCTGCTGGGCAGATCATCAGTGGACTCTTGATGCTGTGGATGTACTGCACCATCTGTGTCATCCCCCACATTACCCACAGCCACACCACTAATGCTTCTGGCTTATCAGTGACCCATTCAGCTCACAAATCCACCCAGGCTTTCTCTCTTCTTCCTAGTTGATGTCATGCAGCCAGTGGTCCCTCCACCACTTTGGATACAGGTAGGGGTCTATTGTGGTCTGCAGGATTGGTAGCATAGTGGTGAGGTTGATTAATCTCAGGTCGGTTTGCAAGGTCAGTTTGCAGGCTCAGGAGACAGTGGCTGGAGTTCTCCCTCAAGGGGCAGCCATGGAGGTTTGTGTTGGTGGTTAACGGTTGCTGTGCCTGGATCTGGAATGATCCTGCAGGCATGCCCTCTGATCACCCCCCTCCTGGCACCCTCTGCAAGAAGAAACTGCTCAAGCTGGGACTTCACCTTTTCCAATTCTTTTGCAAGCCATGCAATTTTCCCTGCCCACCTTCCATGCTTCTGTTTTCTGGGGGTTTTATCTTCTTGAGCTGGCTCATGGGGTTCTGCCCATGGGAAGTCTTCAGGCAGCAGGCTGTCTGGCACTGAGCACTGGCTCACCACTACTCTCATGTCTGAATCACCTCCTCTGTGCCATCAGGGACCAATGTTGGTGTTCTGCGGCAACATCAGTGGGGTATGCACCTTCAGATGGAAGCATCCCAGCAGATTGGGCTGCTTGGGAGTTCCTGGTCCAGAATTGCTGCTAGACCCACTGAGATAGCTGGAGTACAGTGGGCCATGTTTCCCAAGCTTTGTCACCTCCTCTGACCAGACTTGCAATCTCCATCATAGATTTGCCTCACACATGTCGACAGAGTTCAGCTGCTCCTGGGTCACAGTTGACTCCATGTGGCCCAATCTGTCATATACCTTGGTGATGAATTCTAGCACTCCTTGTGCAGTGACTCCTCTCTCATGTTCCTGCAATCCCAGTTTCCCCCACTCAAACCACAGTGGGTTGAGTTGAGCGTGGGTTCTTGTATGGAGCTCTGCATGAGTGTGTTTGAGCTCCATCTCATATTTGTTCCACCTTAGCTAATTGCAAACTGCACTGGGAGTGGCTTCACCCACTTTGGGGGACCAGTTCTCAATAACGTTCCTTGCTATGTCACCAGCGCACTCAAGCTCAACATACTGCAGGCAGTCCTGTAGCAAAATCATCTGTTCCAAATGCAAAGCACAGTATGCATGTTCAGAAATCATGGTGGCAATCTGGTGGTAGCACCGCTGTCATGCATCAGGGAGAAGTCTCCCTTCCAGTGTGTTGGGCAGCAATCACCAGGATGGTGAGCGCACTCAATCAGCTCAAACAGAAAGGGCAGCTCCATCATGCTGCATTGCTGTGGCCATGCTGACAGTGAAGATCTCTGCTCAAGTTCCAAGCTGCCTCTCTTGGTGCTGGCTGCAGAATGAGGGGTCACTTTCCCATGGCCTGCTTTTATAGGGGCAATGACATCATTGTCACATGAAAGGGAATTCCCTCTTGCACATGCTCAGTGACACTCACAGATGTGCACTGAGGGGGAATCCCCAAGTTTTTCACACCATTTTCTCACATGGCCAGTGAAGCATCATTTCAGTCTAAGCAGTTGAAGGGGCAACAACTATGTCAGAAAAGGTCAGTACTTCAATATTTATCTATCTACCACCTGCTGTGCCTCACAGTGAGACTCTGGTTACCCGCTGATCATAGTGGCCACAGTAACTCACCTACAATCAACCATCTTGGGTGTTGACAGTGGTATCCCAACTAGGAGTTTACCTTTCATCTTTTCAGCTCAAAGATGACTACATCGCAGCAATAGAGCAGCCAGAGTAAACAGGCACAGAACAGCCTGTGGTCAATACAGGGGACAAGTCTGCAGCTCCTAGTATGAAGTCCTCTGTTAATGACCTGAACACAATGGGCCAGGAGCCTGGCACTGTAGCCAACGTCTCAGTCCATCATGTGTATTCTGCAGGGCTGGATGCAGCATTTTCTGTGCTCACCAAAGAAGAGATGAGGGACTGCTCTGAAGTTGAGAAGTACTCCATTGGCCACACAAGGAAACTCCACGAGCACCCCGAAAGTGAGTTTTGGCAGGACCTGGGTCTCCTCATGTGGGACCTCATTGATTATTGGGGCACCACTGACATTCTCTTTGATGTACCACTAATCACTCTGGAAGCATGATCCAAACATGTCATATGGGAGTTTCGAGACCACGGCATGTTCGGCACTTATGTGAAGAGGGAAGACAAGCTGGGCCACTGGAAGGCCACTCCCAACATAGCCCTATTGCTGACTACAGCTGTGGTGGAGCCAGACCTCTCTGAAAATGGTGAGCAGGTCATCTGTTTGATGTGGGTCATCACACACTGGCAGCAAAGCATGTGCCCCATGCACAATGCAGTGCACAGGCTACTAGAGCAAGTACAGGAGATGGGAACTGAAGTGGCATGTTTCATGCAAGTAGACTCAGGTACTGTCAGTGGTGACTTGCACATGCTCTATGCATACTTTGTGGACAAATGGGGTCTCCCATTGATTTCTCCCTCGCATGGCCTGATGACATGTCTGCTAGTCCACTGACTCCTAGAAACTAAGGATGGCAAGGTGATCATCCCCTTCAATGCAGTGCCCCATGACAATGGTTTCACTCCCAGCAAAGAGAACACTGAATTCATCCCTGTCATGCCTGATAGTCCCATTAGCATGTATGTGGATCCCAAGAAACCAGCCAAAGATCACTTGGGAAAAGATGGACATCTCGTTGTCACAGTCGGCATCAGCTCCAGTGCTCTGCAGACCCACATGGTGCCTGTCAACCCACCCCTGGGTGGGGGTGATGTGGTCATCGGCACTGGAATCCAAGTGGGGAGTAGCCTTGCCAGTCTGTGCAGTACCACACCCATAGATGGTGGCCACCCACTTGATAGCATGTGCCAGGGCTGGCTCTTCACCCTCACATGCATGATATTGGATCAGGTGGCAGAATTTTGGAACATGCGATTGAATTACCATGACAAGTTGAGGAAGATTGAGTTGACTGAGAACATTCGCCATGCCCATGTCAACTACCAGATTGAGAAGACAGTCAGTGACACATGGGTGCAGCTGTAGGATCTCCAGTTGGGTGCCACACCTTCCCCACACAACAACCCAACCATTAGTATGGCCAAAGTTATCCACAACACCTTGACTGCTGTAGCACTGATGCAACTTGAGAGCATCAAGGACATCAAGAAAACCTATCCTAAGGAAGCTATGAACACACAGGTTAATTTTGTCCATGCCCACAGCAATGCAATTCACCAACTGATCAAAAACACAGACTTCCATAGCTGTGGGGAGATGGAGAGTGAGCTCCACTCTGTCAGGATCTGCTGCAACCCCTGTGAACCCATTGTTCTGGGTGGGCCAATCTGGTTGTCGGAATATGTGGGTCACAGGCTTGGGGAGGGTTCACTCCAAGGCTGCCTGTTTCAGACTTTGAAACCTGGTGTCAAGAGTGACACCACCACAGCTACTGTACCCTCCAAGTCACACACAAAGCCAGTGATGGTAAAGAAGAGAGTGCCAAACTTCCAATTACGGGGGCTGGCAGCTCCCAGCAGGCCTCTCAATGATCTCACTGTGGCCCAGATGCACTGTTCAGCTTCCGGACGAGCTCCCAGTCTACTGATCTGAGGAAGACCACCCCTAGAAGGAGCAGCATTGGGTCCATGATCCAAACCTGCATTGATGATGGTGCATGAGATCGTGGTGTGTCCCTGAGGAAGAAGCTACGACTATCGCCATTCACTTCCTGGGGGAAAGTTGCATTCGAAAATCCCAATGATGATGACAATGACGATGAGGAAGACAATGATGTCATCATTACAGAAGCTTTCATCAGGCATGGCAACATTGCCAATGCATCTGGCCAGGCTTTTTTGCAAAGCCACCAAAAGGCCTGGATGATGACAACAATTATGATGAAGACGAGTACTCAGACTCTGAAGAGGCTGAGTATACCAAACAGTTGAAGGAAGGCTCCAAGAAGAGCAGCACCACAGATGAAGATGACATTGACCTGCTAAAGGCAAACAAGACACCAGAGATCTGGGCCCTAGACAGCCTGATCGTCATTGACCAAAGAAAGAAGATGGCAGAGGAGCATGGCACTACACCGGAGGCGATGCACTCCAACCCCTCCCATCAAGCTCTCCCTCACACTTTCTTTCATCTGCACAGCAACTGGTTCAAGCAACATGTGTGCAACATCAAATTCTGTCTGAAGTTGCACTACCAGTACAAGCTCCTGAAGTGGATATTCACCCTGTTGGAAAGTGACAGGAGACAGTTGTGAAGAAGCACCTGCTAATCTATTTGTCAGCACACCCCAATGAGTTGACCTCCAAGTATGTGCTGCCTCTGCTGCACTCAGCCGATGCCATCCATGGCTACCAATATGGGGCCAGCAGGACAGGATACATGCACTGCCCATTGTGTCCCTACACAAACGGTAATGCTGATACATATCTCAGGCACATTGCTGAGACCCATTATGGGTTCTACTTTGCGTGTCCATGGTGCAAGGAGATACCACAGAAGTTATCCTCCCTACCTGTCTGGAAGGATCCCAACACCCTCAAGACCCACTTGAAGCAGTATCACAAGGATGGACAGTGGAAGCAGTCCAGTGTCAAGGCACTGCCCTGCATCTGAGACTTCTATGCCTTTCTGGTGAAGAATCAGCAGGCTGGCCTTGGCTAGACTCTCTGCGCCCCCTCTCCACTGAGTGCCATGGCTGCTTATGCATGCCATGGCTGCTATCTCAGAGCAGCAGCTATGGAGTCACCCCTCTCCTGACTTGCACCTTGTGTGTTCAGTGCCTTTGCATGTTACTCATTCCGATATTCAGTATTCATAACCAGTTGCAGTAGTTTGTAAGCAGCTCATACTTGACCAGACATTCATCCATTTGCCTTTGACAGGAAGCCTTATATTTTTTTTTAGTGTAAGCAGTATTTTACTTAGCGTTTTATTCCAATCTGTATAAACAGATTTTATAGTGTAAGTTTGTAGCTCATTGACTACATATTTAACGGAACATTTTTACAATAAACTTGTTTTACAATTGGCAGTGTGTTTTTGTCATATGTCTGTGAAGCAATAATGATGAGCCTTTCAGGTATGTATTTAGACAGCATCCCAATGTGCTGTAATCAGCATGGTTGCGATATCAGGATCCGTAATCCCGGCAGTGGTATCTCATGGAAACATGCTCTACTGTTGATCCACCACTAGACATTTTGGGAAAATTTTTGTGAGGCTGCATGTTACTTGCATGTTTGTATCTCACCCCTCCTCCCCCATGAATTAAGGTATGACCACATACCTTGGTGCAGCCAGTCTGTATGTAGGTAATGTCCCAAGTCAGGACCTTCGTCCAAACTGTTCAGTGGCTCAGGTGGTTCAGGTGGTTCAAGCCCGTCTAATGGGAGTGGATCTAGTCTACAGTATCATCGGGTACCCCATCAAGTTGATCCATCATGGTCACTGTCTGGGTGCTGACACACTGTGTGGTCACTTGTTCCTCATCATCTTGAGATGGCCCAACCTCCATCCATAGTAGCACTCAGTAGATACCAAGGTCCCACCCATGAGGCATTGTTCTGGTCAGCAGCCCTGGAACTTTGGCACTGACATTTTCTGATTGTGGCTTCTCTTCTGCTCTTCCTATTGGAATGGTTGCATCATGGATCACCATGGGAGCATTGGTGAGCACACATATTCCTGCACATAGGGGTAAGCTAGGCTCTTCATTGTTCTTGTTACCATCAGCTGTGGCTGACACAAACAACAACCGGTTCCACCATGATGTACTTCTCATCACTCTAATTATCCTTGAGCTTTTGCTTCCCTATGAATGCATCGGTGCACAATAGGACAACATCCCCAGGCCTTAGAGTAGCTGATCCTGTTTTTTGATTGTAAAGCCTTTTCTGTCACTGAGCTTCATAGTCCTGGGCTTCCTGGGCCACATCAAAGGCTAGGTGCAGGTGCTCCTGGACTGAGGCAATGTACTCAGGTACTCACTTCATGTTGCACTCCCTGTGTATGGTGGGGAAGTAGAAATCAACTGGGAGTCCCTTGCATAGTTCTGAAATTACTTCGCTCATGAAGTTCTTCACTTGGTCACTTAGAATTTGGGAAGGGGCTCCAAAGACAGATGTGAAGTTCTCGTAGAGGTACTTGGCAACTGCCTTCTGGTCTTTTGTCACATATGCTGCTGCAAAGCAGGTGAAGTGGTCAGTATTGACCAAAACATTTAGAACCGGAGTTTTCTGGTTCAGGGCAGCTACCCACTCCCAGGTCATGTAGTTGACATGTAGCAGTTCCATGGGGGCTGTAGCCACTATTGGCTGTAGTGGGGCAACTTCCCCTTGCCCCTCAAACTTGATACAGTGTTGGCAGTTCTTAACTGCATTTTGGGCACATTCCATCATCCCGGGCCACCAGAATCTCTCCCTCAGGAGAGACAGGGTCTGGGGTTGGCCTTCATGTCCTGCGTGCTGGTGGTAACTGTCCAGCACCCACTGCTGTTGCAACTTAGGTACCATGAACAGCAGCATGGGTCCCTTGGGCATGTGCCTAGCATACAGCTTGTTGTCTTGGATCATGAAAGTGTCCTGCTGCCAGAGGAAAGCTTTCCCCTCCTCTGTTGATGCTAGCCCACCAAGCACTTTTTTCAGGGCTCCCTTCTTGCCACCTCATATCCAGTCATGGCAGCACTTGATGTACTCATCTTGTTCTTGTTCCTGTGCCCAGTCCACATTTGGCACAGGTTGGTAGCACATGTGTTTGATGCATACCTGGTCCTCCACACTGTGGATAGCAGTGTCTGCCACCTTTCCTACAGTGGGAGAGTACACCTCCATCCTATCAGAGGCCTCAGTCATGAGCCCACCAAGCAAGGTTTGGACCTCATCTTCTTGTAGCATGACACTCTTCTCTTCCATTGGGGGAGGGAATCGAAGATCCTCTGGGCTTCTGCCTTGCTGAGGTGCCCTTCCTGCCAGCTCAGCACATCTGCTACTTGGTTGCTGGTACCCTTCATGTACTCTAGCTTGAAATTAAACCCAGCCAGCACTGCCACCCACCGATGCCCCATGGCATCCAGGTTTGTTGTGCTCATGACGTAGGTCAGTGGGTTTTTGTCAGTCTTCACTGTGAAGGGGGAGTGGGCCAGATACTCCTTAAACTGCTTCATCACAGCCCACATGAATGCTAGAAATTCTAGCCAGCTCAAATGGTAATTTTCTTCATGTTTGTTCAAGGCGCGGCTTCCATAGGCCATGGGATGCCATTTGCTATCCTCTCCTTCTTGACTGAGCTCAGCCCCTAGACCCTCCTTGGAAGCATCTGTGTAGAGCCTAAACAGTTTCCCAAAGCAGGGTAGCTGCTGCACCGGCTCTCTTTTGAGACCCTTGAATGCAGTGAGCACTCCATTGGACCACTGCACCCACTCCTTCTTCTTTGTGGCTCCATCACCTTGCAAATACTCATTCAAGGGCTGGGCCTTCTTCAAGAAGGTCCTGATGAATCTCCGGTAGTGCCCGGCCAGGTTCACAAAGGAGCAGATCCCCATGTACATAGTTGGCAGTGCCATTTATGCAATGGCCCTGAGGTTGTCCCTACTTGGCTTGATGCCATTCCTGGAGACATAGTGGGTGAGGTAGATGATCTCGGTCTGGAAGAAGGAACACTTTGTGGGCTTCAGCTTCAGATTCCTTTTGTGGAATCACTCGAAGACAGCTCTCAAGCATCTAAGGTGCTCCTCTTCAGTGTCAGAGTACACAATCACATCAACTAAATAGATGAGACAGAACTCAAAGTTCAACCTGCCCAGGCAATTCTGCATGAGCTGCTGGAAAGTCGCAGAAGCGTTGCAGAGCCCGAATGGCATACAGGCACACTCAAAGAAGCCCAAATTGCTTACAGTGAAGGCAGTGTACTTCTTTGAGTCTGGCTGCATTGGCACCTGCCAGAAGCCAGAGAGGAAATTCGTACTAGAGTAGTGTCTAGACCTGTGCAAGTAATCCAGGGTTTCCTGAATTTGTGGCAGTGGGTATGAATCTTTGCATGTGCGATTGTTAAGATGTTGGAAGTCGATACAAAGTCAAAGTCCCCCATCCTTATTTCATACTTGCATTGCACCAGGGGCTGTTGCTGGGCTGTATCGCTCCTGCTTCTAGCATGTGTCAAAGGTGTTCCAGCACTTCTTCCACCATATCAGGGGGTATTCTGTGGAACCTCTCTTTAAAAGGCATGTCATTCGTCATGACAATTTCATGTTCTACACCACTGGTACAGCCAAGTTTGTGTGGATCTAGGGAGAAGATATCATGATAGGCCCACAACAGTGCCCCGGCTTTCTTGGCCAGATGTGTGGGCCAGGATTCCAATCCCTTCAGGTCCAAGCACTTCATGAGGACCTCCTTACACTCTTCCTCAGTGAGTATTGTGTGTGCTTCCACTGAGGGGATACCTAGTTCCTCATCCAGCTCTTGGAGCAGTCCAGACTGGAGGATGGGTCACGGCATGAGATTAGCAGCCTCTACCCATGTCACCAGACTACCAGCCTTCAATGTTATTGGCACTGCCATTGTATTTTCCAGGAGCAATGTCACCTTCTTCAAGCTGACTTTCGGAGTAGGTGGACTGCAACCGGGCTCCCATGGGTAGCTTCCTGTCTGCTTCCCACAGTTCTGAAGTCATGATGTGCAGTTGCCCCTCCAGGAATATGGTGGTAGCTTGGCCCTGGCTATCGTGGCTGCAAATGGCAGCAGCATCATATCTTTTGCAAGGATAGCTACTTCCTCATAGTTCAGCAGGTCCACGGGTTTGTTGGCAATGCCGTCTTTGGTGTACTCTTCTTCCACAGCCTCTGCTAAATGTGTGCAGCATATGCGCATTAAGCACATAATGCATGCTTTAGCCCACAGGATGGCTAGTTTATCAATCTCCCCCACTCTCATCACCTGGATAACCCAATGTATGGTGGGTGTACCGGGCAGCACAGGGACATGCTTCTTGAATGAGGGACTGGTGACCAAACACCAGGGCCACCTGGTCCTCATCATAACCTGATACTCCTTCAACCTGAACTCTAATTATCACATAGCCTTTGGCTTGTGTGCAGAGTTCCACAATCCCATCAAAAGTGGGACCCATTTCAGGGTGACTCCCAATCAAGTCCGACATCGGGTAGACATTGAGAATGCACTTGAGGATGTAATCAGGTGAGACAGAGTTAACGGTGGCCCCTGTATCTAGCATGGTGAAGCAGGGGTCCCCATTGATTTAAACTCAGCCTATGGTGTCTCACCCCAGCCACCAGCTGAGAACATCCTCATTTAGGTAGGGAGTATTAAGACAGCTGGGCTTCAATTTGAATTGATGCCCTTCTTCACTTCTGGGTGACCCTGTCCCCAGTCACAGGTAACTTGGGGGTTCTGGACTTCCTGCAGCCTCAGAGCCCACTGCTGTTTAAATATCAGTTGGCAAATGAGCCCTTGTTCAGGCAGTCACAAATCAGATGGTCCTCAGAGTTGCATTGGAAGCTTTTCCTCTTCTTCTTCTTGTAGTTGTCTACCATCTGCACCACCCAGATATGCATCCTCCAGAGAACGGGTTCTTCATCGACATCTGTCCCCACATCCTCCGTCTCGCTCCACATTGGGTCAACATTGGAGGCCTCTGGTGGTTCCAGGGTGATCACCCAGATCTAGGGTGCATCCCTTTGGTCAGAGTGGCTGGGCTTCTTTCATCACCTGACATTGTGGCAGGAACCCTCATGCTCCCACCCCATCCCCTCTCAGCAGCCTTCATGAGGCCCAGTAAGTCATTGAAGCAGAATTGCTCCAGGTGTGGCATGGCATAGGCCATAGCCTGCTTCAGGAATGGGAGCAAGCCACCAAAGAGTCAATTCTTTTGGATTTCCTCAACTTCTGCCTCTGGCATCTGCTTGGGGAAGAAGCTGTGCACCAGCCTCACCCTGTCACTGACACAGGTGGTGTACTTGGCCACCCACTCCCCCTGACACTGCAGGAGGTCCTGGAGGCTCTCGTCATAGCTGCTTGCAATGCCATAGTACTGGCTGAGACTTCTCACGACTCCCATCATTGTCAGCTACGCAGCCACTGTTGCAGCTCTGGGAAGATTCATAAGCAAACCCAACACAGTGCTTTTGACTAGATGTTCCAGGGTAGTGGCTAGGTGAGACTCTACCATCGTCTTCCAGATGAGGAAGGATCCGGCATACTCCTCTCCCAGCTCCCTCAGAGTGGGAAGCTGGGGCTTTGTGCCAATGTTGACCTGGACATTCACCCAATGCCCCTTCCACAGGCACAACAACACTTGTGACACTTGGGATGCATCAGACTCATAGCCTCCCTCTTCACTAGGTGGATGGGTATCAGGGAATCCAGGAACCACTGTGGGGTCTTTGTGCTGGGGGGTCTGGCAGGGGCAGCCCCATCTCTGGGGCACTCACACTGCTTAGCCACCTCCTGTGGCAGATAGCTGGTGGGCATTGCCCACTGCAGCCTCTCCCACAGCATCCTTGGGTCCTGCTTCCTCCCTCCAGGTAACACAGGGGGCCCAGCTCCCATGAGCTGCTCTTCCTCAGAGTTTTGATCTGCTGTGGGGTAGGGTTGAGGGCCCAAATTCCCTCCCCACAGCACCTCACTCCAGGGTCTGCAGCATCTAAGGGGAAGGCTATGGACTTCCCTTCGGTAAAAGGATAATGAAGACAATTAGGTATGGTTGAATGTCTGTGGGCTGTGAGGGTCCTGGGACAGCAGCATGCTAATGGTTGGTGGGCTAGTACCTCACTCATCAAGAGCTTGCAGGCAAAAGCTTATAGTACCACGGTACCGTATAGTTTTATACCATTTGTTGAAGACATCATCAGCACATGTGGATGATAACATCAGCAAATGATGCAGGTATTCCAATGTGATGTAAAACAAACCCATGTGCATTCACCTCATGGTTGCCAGGCAGGAATTCCAAAAATAGCACAGCTGAACCACCAAATTGGTCAGTTTCAGCCTATTTGTACAGCCCCAACAGTTGCTATTGGGAGGGCCACCACATACAGCAGCCTGTCCCAGTGCCTGCCAAAGTCACTGAAATTTCTGAATGTCAGTAATAAGAGTACAACCACTGATTGCCAGACTCAATTTACCAAATTGTTATATAATGCTTGCAATATTTGTTTGAATGACTAGGTGGAACCTGTGCTTCACACAGTTATGGCATGCCAGCATCTGCTCTGGGAGAATAACTTACAATTTAAATGCCCAACTATCACCCATAAAATTAATGCATCAAAACTTTGAAAAGTAATATTTGATAAGTAGACATCATAGAGAGTTAATCTGCATGTATATTATGCATGTTTTGTGATACAAGGTGCATTATGGGACATATTTTAGAAAATTAGCTCAGAAATATTCCAAAACAGGGTAAAATGCATCATAATTGAACAAGGCCTTTCCTGCATTGCTCCTTGGATCCTAATCTATTCCGCTACCAAGTTTCAGAACTCTATGGCTAAATTTTCCAGCAAAAAAATCAAGAAAAAGTATCATATTTTGGAAACTGCTAATCAGAGACTTGAAACCACCACCATTGGACTTGGCACACCCCAAAACTTAAGTGAGGGGAATTTCAAGCCTTGTTGAGCACTTTTCCTAGTCAAAATCAACATTTTCTGTTTTAGCCAGTTACGATTTTACATAGTTTGGGTCAAAGCAGCAGATAGTTGGATATGAAGTGATGTGTTTGGGTCAAAATGGCCCATAGTTG
>JBCAUI010046670.1:27091-37218 GCA_038406195.1 Haplosyllis anthogorgicola | reverse complement strand
GATCCGGGACCAATTCAATAACCTAGTGTTATTCCAATACAAATTGTGAAGATGACCCGTTACTATCTATTTGAAATAAAAAGACACTTTGCGACATATATAAATTTTACGGAACATAAAACAGAAGTTTATTCCACACACGTAAATTCAGTTATTAAAAGGCTGTAAAATGGGAAAAAATTACCCATAAGTTCAACTTTTTCATGAATATTATATTATATTAAAGTAAAAAAAGAAGGAGGCTATTGAAACCTGAAGTAATCTAATACATGGTATTAGTCTGTGCATGTCTGACATAGTCTATTGTTGTGTCCAGGAGATGCTGCCATCTATTTGCTACATACATTCCATTGCCATATATTGTCTTATCAATTGTAATGTCAAACGTTTGTTTAACTGTCAGCCAAAAGTACAGCAAGTAATATGTGCTTCATAGGCCTTTTTGTTAAATTAGAGCCTTAAATTCGTTTCCATGTAAGGCACAATTTTCGTTGTTTCTTTACTTGAAATATGTTCTTACTTGAAATGGAAACTCATTCTGATTCATTTATACGGGGAATAAATTTCTAAACTCCAAAATAAATGTATTTCCAAATATTTATTTTATTTTACAAATATCCTTTTTGTGCTTTTCGTCTTTCTCGTATCATTGAATTCTTATCAATTAGAGAACAATAGCTCATCAAAAGTGCAGAAATTTCATGATTTGGCTCAGCTCAATTTCGTTTTCAGGTAAAAGAGACCATTAGCTCAAGATTGGGATTTCATTTCAACACACTTTTCACGAGTCATATCAGTTGAGTACTGCTGCCCTTTTATCAGTATAACGTAAATTTTTATTTCTAAAATGAGTCTCACGCTTTTGGGACTGGAAAGAACGGAACGGAAAAAATAATCTGCCATTTTATTCATCACGAAAATATTAACTGTCAATTGAAATGTTTCATTCTCATCTAAAACCATCACAGATCACAAATCAATGATATTTTTTGCCTGAAGTACTGTAATTAACTAAAGCAGTATGTCTCACGCATTTGTGCCACCCAAATGCGTGAGATGTCACGCATTTTAAGTCTCATGGGTTGGCATCTCTGTATGAACGAAAATTTCCACCTTTGATCGTGTTGAACAATGATAGAAATAATTCAACCTTGATAAACAATGTAACCAAATTCACTATCACCTGTCCCTCTATGTTCCATTAGGTCACAGTGTTGCTATTGTCAATAGATTGATATATTTCCCGATAAGGCGCACTTCACACATACACACTGATAAACTGTATGGGAATAAAAACAGCAAATCAAACACCATTGTGTGAAGTAGTCTACCGTCTGATTTTATAAAGTCACAGTAAATCGTCCTGAGTAAGAACGGGTTAGGACCTTCCTATTTCACCGAAAAGGAGCAAAGGATAATTTTAAATGACCTAGATTTGATATTCATTTGTGACATTTCCTCCCTCCGTTTGTCTACATTGCTCAGCGTAAATTTCTGTTTCCTTAAAATGAAATTTTCTCTTAAAATACATGAACAGTTGAACAAAGTAATTTTAAAAGGTTTTTGTTCAAAATTTGTTGCACACAGCAAAAAATGATTGAAAAAACACCGTCAGTTTTGTAAAGTTGACCCCGTCAAACATTAGGTGTGAGTTTCTTTTAATATATTAATCAACCCCCGTTTATGCTTTTAAACTTTGTCTAAAATGCCTAAATGTCACACGAGATACAACATTTACCAGACACAAATTATTTGAATACAATATATGGATTTAATTTCGGCTTCAGCTACCTTTGCCAACATCACTGCACAGTTTCATGACATTCTGTCGCCTGTAACGTTACACTCGTCCGTTTCACCTTGCGGACGTAATGCTCAGAGAGACGCAGATGTGTGTAGAGGAGGATCTGAGGACTCGGCTTTCAGGACAGTACTGTTACCACCTGGGTTCACAACACCTCGTCATGTTCCGTCATCCTTCCCCCGAGACGTTCTGGCAACAAGTCCAGCACAACACAGAACAGCACTGGCGTTTTACTGTAGAAGGACAATGTTTTTGGCTTACGTTTGAGTCCTTGCATTTATGGCACAAGGTGTCAAACATGTGAGTTGCATCAGTACACGCAATTCATATCAGAAGTTTAACAATAGCGCATCAAAAGCACAGCGTTGAATTCTTTCGTTCTCGCCTTTGTTCTGTTCCTTTCCAAAAATGATACCATTTCTGTATACTGGTTGGTGTAACGGTGTATACTGCAGTCAGTTGACTTTTGCTGTGGTGTAAGACCCTCCTTTCATTTTTAAATAATTCTACACTGTGAATTTTTCACCTGACAAGAAGTACATTCGAGTGCAGGTTGTTGGCTTCTGGGTTCTACAGGTCCCATCAAAAGAGAAAAGACTGTGTTTTTCAAGGGGAATTATTTCAAAATATTTTATTTAAGTACAAAGAGTTATATTAATTCAAAAATGGTCGTAAAACGTAAGGTCGTTAGGTTGATTGTGTTGAAAGCACGGGGTGAATTTAATGTTTCGACAGAAATGCTGAAATAATGAAGTGTTTTATTTAAGTACGTTCTTGTTCTCCATATATCAATGAAAGTACGTCACTGTTGAGAGCGCACTTAGCACCTGTTTGCTTTGTACTTATATTATATTTAGTCACTTCATTATCAATACTTATTAGCAACATCTCAATGCTTATCTCTAGGTGTAAGCGTAGGGGAGAGCTCGGACCAAGTCACAAGAAAACTTGGTTAGAAATTGGAACATTACACAAAAGATTGCCCAGTGACTATTCACGCACCGGATGCGACACGGTTGATTACCATTCTATTCATTCATAAATTTATTCACTGCAAGAAAATTCTGCATAGGATACATACAAGGAGATGCATTGTACTATGTTACAACTCTGATGACAATTATCTTCTAGTGATGAACCAAAGGATGAAATGTCTGGTGCTTTTTTTGTCTGAGTCAAAGACACAGCATGGAATTTCATTGACCATAAATGAAATCAATTTCAGGAGCTATACTATTGCTCATAAAAACCACAATGTGAAAGCCACCCTCTATTTTCTTTGATATAATTCCATTTGTAACTATATCAGAAAATCGTCTTGCTTTGCCATTTAGTTTTATAAGTGAATTCTGCATTTCTCATTTTTTCAACGTCACAACCGGAACTGTGGAAGAATCGGTTATTATGAAGATGATACGGTTTCAAGCCCTTGTGATAAGTATCGTACATATTTAGTATTTTATTATGTCACCCTGGTAGTGGAGAGATAAAAGGTTATCCTATGTCATCAGCGAGTGGATTTCCCGTTATACGTTATTCACACTTAGATTTTGCACTTATAAGCGTAAAGTTTTTTTCCATTCGTTCTAAATTGAAACCCAGAATGAAAATTTATTTGTGTTTCTATCTGGGGTCATTTTTGGTCTAGATATTTAATATCTTAAAATTCGTGGTTAGTGTTGCAGTTGCTCTTTGCTGAGGAAGAGTTTCTCCTTAAAATTACAGAGGCACAGCCACACCTATCCCCCAAATCGTGATGCCCATATTGTGATTATTTTTTGAGCAAAATCAATAAAAATGAAAAATTTGTTGTCCCAAAAGGAGTCAACTGCAGCCTAATGGGCGCAGAAGAGGATAAAGTTTCTTCCAGTTTTGAAATAAACAATCTCACACTGTCCCTTTAAAATAGATACATGCTAAATGAATTGAGTTTTTTGTTCGCAAAGGTGGTGGGCAATGAAACGTTCAGTTATTCAGTTATTATTAAAAAGTTTAAAATTTCAAAAGTTAAAATACAAAATTCCCGTTTGTTTCCTTGCTCCCCTTACCTGCCCCTCTCCTCACGTGGGAGGAGGCTTCACCTGGAGGGATGTCTCCTGTCAAACTACGGTTAATATTTGATGAAGCTGCTTGTTCACGTCTCCACAACATATTGCAGCTGCATCCTCCTCTAGACAGGACAGCAAAACTTTTTGTTGAAGGATAACAGCATGGTAAATTCATATTATAAGTTAAAAGTATAAAAAGAATATAAGACCACTCATCTCCTGAAATATTATCATTTTCTGTTCACGTGAAAAGCACAGTGTGCTCTTTAAGTGTCTCCATACACAGTATGTACATGTGTAAGGGTATGTAGGGCGGATGGAGACAATGTCTTATTGAATTGATTATGTTGAAACAATTAATAGATGGCCTAGATGTACGTCTATATCTGAGGCGTTTACATAGAAACAAATTGAAGACCATTTAAGCCTATGTATCCATTCAGCACCATGTCCCACTCATACCTTGATTTTTCACCAATGCTTTGGGGTAAATTTGATACGAATTTCTTGTATTGATACAACGACATAAGCTTACATTGCATTAATTTCCTGTAAAGGGGTTTGTAGTAGAATTCAGACAAGATATTAAAATAAGTTGATAAAAATCTAAGCTATTGGCAAAAGTAAATGACATCATGTTGCACCTTTCTCCAAAACACAAACAAAGCGTAAATTCTATATGTGAATTATTTTCTTGTGATTTGTGTGAAATATCTATTGTAAGAAACAGAAACATAAATGATAATGTTAATGCAATTTGAGATTCATAGAAGTGTGTGCCTACCATTATGTAATATTTTGCCCATTTTTGATTAAATCATGTCTTGGCACAAACATGTTTATCCGTCCGATTGGACAATGCAAAAGACATTGTTTACGATTTGCTAATGATTTTATGCAGTTAATATGGATTTAAAACCAACAAATAGTTGCCTCAACAAATCAACAAATCCATTTTCTAGGCCCTGTAATTATAGCAGTATAATGATGAGCAGTTATCTACACAGGGAAGCCTAAAGTGCAGACAATTTGCCACATTCCTTTACAAAGCAATGTTCATTAATGCATAGCAACAGCTCCATAAATAATGACAAACCAGGCACAATGCACATAGTTTTCTGCTCTTTAGTGTCCCATTGATGACACAACCTTCTCATATCAAATGCTGCACAGAATGATTTGCAACACAGCCTCCCAATATCAAATGCTGTAGAGCTGCAAGAATTTCTATAGTCTCATTTATCATTAACTCACAGTTACACAATGTAACTAGTGAGAGGTAATTGCAATCAAATTGTAAAGCTTTGAGTGATAATTGCAATTAGATTGTAAAGCGGCTTCTTCTCTTTTAAATTATTGCCCATTGTGTGCACTGCACATAACTTTACTGTAAATTCAACAAGAAGCATATTGTTGCTTAATAGGGAGTAAAATATTGCCAATCTCTATTTAAATGTTTAATGTTATAAGAGACACATTTCTCTTGGGCTTAATGATGGTTTGAGGGTAACCTGCAAGAAAACCTTAATCTTTTTTCTCTGTTTAGTCTTATCTCTGTCAGGTTTGAAATGTCTTAATTTTGAAATTATCATTTGGGTTAGAATATCATGCAAGGCGTATTATGAATTTATGTTGGGTATTTCCTTTCAGGACTATCCTGTACTTTCTCATTGCAGTAGGTGTTATTTACTTTGTCTACATAACATGGGAACATGTCTTTATTAGACAACAAATTGTCAATATCTCTCTCATAAGTGTCTGCCTTTAGTGACATGATTACATGTGTAAGATTTATTGTGTGTTTAGTTCTAAACCAAAATGTATATTATTATCTCATACAATATAAATCAGCATGAAACAAGCAATTAGAGAAGCAATATCAGACAAACATTACACACCACCAAATAAAATCTTATTTGCTCTATACATTATTTATCTACAGTTTCCTTCTGGTTTTGGAATATATTTAAAAGTATATTCACATTTCTGTCAACTGTCCCAGGGGAATAAGTATCAAGTAAGGGGAAACATTATAATTCTTACAAACATCAGAAAATTTCTGAATGTTGAAGCATCCCTTCTTTCCAAGAAGAAGAATCGAATGATAAATACTGGATTTGTTAAAAATTAGAATGAAGTGTCCCAAATTTGAACATGTTATTCTACGTATCTTCTTCAAAATTATAGATTAAGTTTGACAGGGACATCAAAATGTCACCATGCATAATGTGTCAATTTGTGCTTTTGGCTTTTATCATATTTTGACTCAATGAGTGTACATATAACCACATAAGTAAATATTGCCTCAGGGAAACTTTGTCACCATTAAAACAAACAAGATACTTTTTTCCACCAACAACCACACTCTAACATGACACAATGTAAAACAAATTTTAGTTGACCACAAATTTGCACATTTGTGAATTTGGTTTATCAGTACAATATTCATAGATTATTATGTTGTAATAATTAAAATTTTGGATGAAGTAGACAAATTACAAGTTTTAAAGTTGGTACGTTGCATAAGTACAAAATTTAATACAGCAAGCACAGAAACCCTGCAAATTCTTTATCTATGAAGCAGTGCTGATCCAAAATGTATCTTAAACTTTAAAAATTCTTTAGAAATAACATTTTAAAAGCATACTGCAAAATATGTATTTAAAACACTATTTTTCGACAAAATACTGTGTTTAAAGAACTGAAATAATAAATCAAACATTTAATTTTAAGTTGTCTTCAAACCACAGCTGGAGGTAAAATACTTCAGAGTAGAAAATTTCAGATAATGGAAAAATTCTGTAAATCTTTGAAAAACTACACAATCTTAAAAATAAAACCTTCAAAACTGAACACAATTTAAAAGGTAAATTATCCCCTTTGAAGTCTTCTTGCACCGTTTACCCTCAACACCCTATGTCATTTTCAAAACATAATTTAGACATAAAGGTGTTTCTTGTATTATCTTATCAGTAATCTGTTGTCCAACCTCCTGAGACAGACCCTGAAGGTTGCTGCTTGAGGTATGTGGGTTTTGCCCTGGGTTAGACTTGATATTATTTCCTCTCAGGCATGTAATCACTGTGGTCAATTCAGAACTAGCCAAAGTAAACACTTTTCTTGGCCACTTGTAATGGATTGTTTTCTGTCACAGACTGTGGAGACAAACTACCAGTGGTCAAATATTATTGTTTAAACTATCAATGAGTGCGGCCAGAGGATAACTTTTTTTAATTTTAAGACAGGAATTTTATATTGTGTTTATATTGTGTGCCAATATCCCAGAGTGGAGTTTGTTGTTCATAGATTACATGTTGATATGATTTGCCTCAGCCTGTATTCAATCCCATAATTTAACTTTCTGAATTTTCCAATATGTTTCGTTTGAATGTACTAATCATTGTCTGTCTGTTTGCTTGTCTGTTCAGATTTCATTGTATTGCCAAAGGATGCAATTCTGATAAGTTTGTTAACATTAACACATCAAACTTATTTTGTTCTTTTCGTTTGTTTTGTACGTTTGCAATAAGTAATTTAGACATATTGGCCTGTTCCTATCTCAGTTGCTTTATCAGAGCCAATTATTAACGATTTTCAAGCAGCTGGAACATGTGCTCCAGACTAAAGGGGATCCTAATGTAAATTGATGGCCGCCATGGTGCGGCGTTTTCTTTGACCAAAAATCATCAAGAGTCTTATGAATATGATATGAAACAATGAGTCAGACTTCAGAATCTTTAGAGCTCTGCCCGGTTTCATAGTGTCACAACCGGTTGCCGGTTTATTTCATCCAAACAATACTCAGTTTTTACTTGGTTTTGTTCAGATCCCCTGAAAAGAGCATTTCTTGAGTAAAAAGTTGATCAAAATTCCATAACGTTGATCAAAAATTGATAACAGTAGTCACTGATAATGCTAGAAACATGATAATAAAATGAGATCAAATCTTAAACCACATAAAAAAGATATTATGGTTTTCTTGAATACCAAAGTAAAAACTACAAATATATAGTTGTTTAAAATGCAAATTGATTAAAATTATACACTGCTTTTTGCTAATTTTGTAGAAAATATATCAATCAATTAAATACTCAAGTTAAAACCAAATAATTGGTTTGTCTTCCGCAGCTCTACTTCACATGCACGCTCACAGGACCTTCATGCATGCATGTTGAGAATGCTGATCGCAATATAACATGTCTCGGGACAACAGGCAAGAAACATTCATTAACTAAATGGCCTCAAACACCTGTTAGAATTTCCCTTCAACAGTTTCCCAGCAGGTTGAAATAAATTTCTATGGAACTGACAGTGAAATGGAGGAACAAACAGATGCATGAAAGAAAGACAATATGGCTATAAATATTGGCATTTTAAAATGTGATCGCTTAATCTTGGAAATTTAGTCACAATCCAATTTACTAAATCAAAAGTGCAGACAAATTAAAATTATAAAGATTGCAAAAAGAGTTCAAAGCAAAGTGTATTCTGCTTCTAAAATTCCCATCAATTTGGAAACGTACAGAACAAAGGAGAGATTGATGTGGAATAAATCAAAAACTGGAAGAAATTTCATAAAAGTGATAAGATCCTAAAAATCATCGGTTTTAGAAACTACAGAATTTTGAGCAGTGTTTTGATTTCTCAGGCACAATTATTTCGTTCTGTCCCAACCCAAAATAGAAATTTAGGTGAAATGCTGTGTAACAATCTTATTTTAAATAGGCCCAACATGAAAATATGACTAGCTTTCAAAAATTGTGAACAGAGCTTATCTGTTTATCTTGCTCATTAACTCCCGACGTTCTTAGAAATGCAAAGCCATTTGTATTGTAAACTCAGCTTCAACAAATCTACACCAACCAAACATTATGATCTATTCAATCGATATGACACAATTTTCCCGTCACAATGGTCCAGCCGTTATTACCTTATATTGATAATGTAAATATTTAGATGTGATTTATGAGTGATCAAAGTCGGGAAAATGACAGGTTCAATCGGTTGTTCAATCACACCGTGTCGAAGCATTAGTGGATGTTGTGCTCGTCGTTTATAGTCTGGTCCTTTTTGAAGAACATGCATTTCTTTTTCATTCCGACTTTTCATTCAAACCAGAAGAACAGGACAGCAGAAAGACTTTTAAAATGAAACAAAATTATTGAATACAAAACAAAAAATAATTGAACAAATTGTCACGGGTTACAGAAAGAAACATTAAGTTCTGCATGTAGTTTGCGATGTAGACTGGATATGTGGCCTTGTACTTACATCAAATTTTTGAGATGTCATTTGAAGATTAATTAATAATTGAAAATTAATTGACAACAGATAACAAAAATAAACAATCGCGGCCTCAGTCCTTCATTGGACCACCTCCCCAGCAGTGCATGGGTTTTATCCAAGGAAAACTGAGAAAGCCCAAAACCGAAAATAGGAGTAGCAGTGGCTCCAAAACAGGTGACTGAACGGGTCAGTATTGACTTTTTCTTCAGTTCTGTGAATTCGTGTTCAATCATGCCCCCGTCCTGCATGGGAAACCGTCCATAGATTATATTACCACAAAAAGTAAAAGCATTTTGCTCTAATTATTGATTTGTGGATAATGCATCGTAATTACACAAATAAAAATTTATCAAATATTTTTCTTTTTCACTTTTCAGCTGCATAATATTCCCAAAAAAAACCAATCGGGCAAAATATCAATTCAACTTTGGCCCTTTTGGAAAATACACTTGAAACAGTCTCTTAAAATGTTTTTCAAAGTTTCGCTGAATAGAATGGTGCTTAACCACGACGAATTGTATTCAGTCACTAGGCAATCTTTTATGTAATCATAACGTTCAAGTTTTATACCAAGTTTTCTTGTTACACGGTGACCTCTGTCAAATGAAGGATTGTAGCTAAAATTGAATACACATCCAGATAAGAGAAAATCTTGCTTTGGTGAATATTGTCAATGTATAAATTTGTGTGTAGTGGTTCCACACACGGACAGACTGACGGACGGACTGACAGACAGAGAGACTGACAGACAGACAGACAGACACACAGACACACAGACAGGCACAAGACAGGCACACAGACAGATAGACAAAAAAATAGAAAGACTGACACATGCACCTAAATCCTACTTTATCACGGGCTATGGACGGACAGGCAAAAAGTATAAATGCCCATATTTGTAGACTAAAGGCTGTTAATCTTGCATTTAAACAGTTACCTAAACGTATCACCTTGTGCCAGTGTTTTCGTGACACTTTATGCTGTCAGCT
>JBCAUI010046670.1:0-26991 GCA_038406195.1 Haplosyllis anthogorgicola | reverse complement strand
GTTAATCTTGCATTTAAACAGTTACCTAAACGTATCACCTTGTGCCAGTGTTTTCGTGACACTTTATGCTGTCAGCTATTAGCAGACCATCCTTCATGAGTACACACATGTACACACATGGTCACATAAAGCAAACACACCCTCCAGCCAAACTCCCGGCTTCCACACGCATGTTGCATTGTGGTAGGTAATCCGTGCCAACAATTGGGTAATATTTTACAGTTGTTCAGGCCATTTTAGTTACATTGAAAAAAGTCCATTCGGGTTTGTTTTTTTTTTCAATTTTTTGACACTTTTATGAAAATCATAAAATTTGCGATCTATCGGGGAAAACAAATTTTTGTTATTTTTTCCACTTTTAAGTTAATTTAACTAAATTTGAAGTTTGCGTTGACATATCCTATCAAAAGTTTAGCGCCCGGCTACAATTGAATGTCATGCTAATGAGCTAATGAGCTGGGCATGAAATTCAATTGTTGCCGGGCGCAAAACTTTTAATAATAATTTCATGATCTGTCGATTAAAATCAAATTCTATTATTTAAAGTCAAAAACAACTTGGTTAATATAAGTATTTTATTTAGTTTATATTCGTACAAGTTAAGAACGCAGAATTTAAATATTTACAATAATTACACCTTTATCTAGTCTATTCTTCTTCATTCCAGGGTGGCGGACATTGAGGTCGAAAACTTCTAACCAGGATATCCTGAAGTCGCGCCTGCAGGGCAGTCTGTTACATTGTTAAAATCCTAGAACATATAATTATATTTTGCAGACAATAATCCTCAGATCCTCAGCACCATCATACAACCCATACAATTCAAAGAAAGGAAATAAACACTGGAAAATTAAAAGGAACTCAGGGAGGCAAATTGCAAACAATTTTTCTTGAAACCAATTATTTAGAAAACAACTTCATCATCTTGACATGAAGGTGTCCCTAATTGTAACTTATCTGTGGCCAGCTGGCCAACCTTTAGAGACCTCAAACCTAGGACAGTGTCTAAAGGTGTGTGTTTGCTTCAGGACAAATTACATGATGATAGACAATACATTCCTCCCAGTCATTTAATCAGTATGAATGTTGTACAAATTCCTATGGTAAATATTGTAGTAGCCTACATAAAGAGGTTACACTGGCAACATCAAATTGGTGAAAAGAGAGGTTAGCCCAAGGTAGTAACTAAACACATAAAGCAGGAAGCCTTTAATTTGTAGGTGCTGCCACTGAAGTGTTAATTAAGTGTGAAATATGGGAATGATAACATTGGACAGCCACCCACAGTTGGTCAGACCTACAACAACTGGTCAGTACAAAATGCCTCAGGTAAAATGTTAAATGTACACTGAACAGTGGGCTTTTGATGAGGCCTACATAATTTCAGTATAGCCCAGTAATATAGTGCATAATAAAATAGTACATAACAAAAAAGGTCTACAGCCAAAGGAAGTACAATATTTGGTCAAATAAAATTCTGGGGAGCCAAAGATTATTAGATGATTTTTTTTTTTTTTTTTAAATTTTTTAATTTCTTGAAGATTTAGCATCTGACAATATAATTGAATGTAAAGTTATCCTTAATGGACCACATACAGAATTAAACTTTTTTTCCAACTTCCACAGGTTTTGACTGTATGTTCGCCTTAGTTTATTGCTGCATTTAATTTTTCCATTAAGAGATTCATTCTCTTGACTTAATTCCCACATTCAGTGATACCTTCATTAATATGCATATTACTGATGAGTAAGGAAATGAACACTTTTCATTCTGTTTTTCCAGATTACTTGAATAAACAATAAAAAAGCATCACTTTTCCATAAAGTTCTCTCATAAATTCAAAAATTGCATAACAATTGACATAATACAGATTGATCTACAGTAATTTGATATTTCTGCATGATTGATTATGTTAAACCCTGTTAATTCTGTGTCACTAAGCAAATTTATGCTGAGACATCTTCATGAACAGACAGCATGGCATCAGGTTAAGTTTATCTTTCAGATTATTTTTTGGTATCGATTCTACTATTGCTTATGACTCATTGTCTTATTGTCTCCTTAGTTTCAGATATGAAATGCAAATCGAAAAACACTACGACTTTTTCGTATAATATTCATTTAACCTGGAGTGAGAGAGTAAGTTGTTTGGGTCTGAAACTTTTCCAAATTCATTTACTTTTTCACATTGATTTCATTCATCTAATTTCTGAGGGGAAAATGATATTAATAAGAGTAAATAATAATGATTCAAGTTGGCTTCGGAATGTTCCTCCGAAATCATTGTTGCGTAACCGAAACGGTTTGTCTTTTGCTTTCTCGGTTTATGTTTAAAGTTGACTTCTAAAATTCAAATGAATGCATGAATGAAAAATCAAAGGAATAAAAAGTAAATAAAAACCTCAGTTTAATTTTAAAATTAGTCACACTTCAATTCAAATTATCTTTAATTCTTTCCAATTTCTACAAAAAAATACTTTAAATGAACAAGGATTCCATTCATCAGCTGTTCAATCTAAACAAGTAATATGATATTTGAAAGTAAAATCCATGTCATTGATTTTGATATGGACTGCCTCCATCCCAATTAGCGCACCGCATGATTGTGCATAGCCTTATTTGTTTGCCCTGGCTGGTTCCACGACAACAAAAGGTTTGAATTTAAGACTTTGTTTACTTTAAGCCCGGAAGACAAAACTCAGTGTTGACTGAACATTTCAGGCATCTAATTCTTTTTGTTTAATGTTTGTAAAATAAATGGTGTGTTTATTTACTCCATTAATGAAGCAAAATAGGCACTTTAGTTAATATTGGAATACTTTGTATTAGGCTAATTTTGTGTACACACAGTTAAAACAATATCTGCATATTTTATGGTTAATTTTGCATGAACACAATATGCAAATATAAAAATTCAGCAATTAGATCAGATCTCTCTTATTATTTAGAAATACATTTAATCTTTGGTTGAAAGCAAATGAACTGATAATTTAAAACCTGTACTGTACTGATCCATTTTTGGGACCACTGGTACCCTCTGTTTCAGACTCGAGCTGACTCTGCCCATGGGTTTTAGAGCCAAAGCCTGTCACCGGTGCGCTTTCTTACTTGCGTGCTACAAATCCCAGAGTCCCTTCTGACTTTTCACCAGCCATTCACTCAGTATGTACGCATGCTGTACATGGGTGTTAGCGGGTAGCTGACCAGGCATTAATGAACAGGCACTGTGCGGGACTCTAGATTTTCCACAATATTTAGATCTGGAGACGAATGCTATTACGATCTTGGGTCCAAACCAATGCTAATTTTCTGGGAAATACTCGATAGATGAGTCCCAGGAAAATTTGTCTGTCAAATATTTTCTGTGATGATGGCTAGTTATTTGCTCAACATTATTGGGCACAAAACTCATAATAGCCATTGTGCTGGAATATTACCTTTCATGCATGCATGTTGTGAATGCTGATCAGTATATGACATGTCTGTTGAAAACAGCAAGGGAAAATTAATTAATTTATAGCCTCAGACATCTGCTATCTTTTACTAATATCTCAAAACCAATCATTGCTTTGCTGGCTATTAATGATCAAATGGAAACTTTTTGTTGCATGATAAAAAAGTAAAATTTGAAAACTTGAAATAATTCACTGAGAATCTGAAGAATTTTACATGTAAACAACTGGGATTTTTTTTCAGAAAAAGACAAAACAAGTACACAGCCCAAAGTGCCCTTATATGTAACTGTCTATTGCAAATAAAATCTTATAATTAACTACAAAAAATACAAGTACTGATCTGTTTAAAGTTGGAATAAATCAGTCAAAATCCTTGGATTTTTTCCTGAATGAATATCACCCTTTAACTTTCTTAGCAAATGTATGTCTCTCCTAAGTACCATCGACTCATTTGTCAGCAAGGGCTTCATAATCAAGTTGAGCCACTTTACTGTCCACATCTTGCAGTTGACCATGGCAGCTTTTACTGTTATAAGTAGCACTTACTCTGATGAGCTGGCACCCTACTTCTTAAGGGTCAGCGAAGAAGTTGATTTGGCTGATGTATGGCCCTGTCAATTCCTCTGACATTATTACAGTTGTGTAATAAATTTGTGTGACTTTTGGCTGTAAAAGGTCATCATTTGTAAAAGGAAGATATCACATTCATAGGCCCTCTTATTTTATCTCATCCACTCTAGCAGGACATACATAGCAATAAAGTGTATTGGGCTATTTCCCCCATTTACTACAGTTCAAGGACCATTAGATATTACTACTAAAGATACATCTAATGTGAGGATTTCTTTAGAAAAAGTGAATTCTGAAAATTATTACGTTAATTTTACTTTTTTTAAAGTTACCAATTGACATCTTTACTATTAACATTACTTTTAAATTTTGGTTAATTGATGGGTAATTTTATGCAACATTTCATGTTTCCAAGTAAAGGAAAAAAGGACAAACACCACTGGGTTACTAAGTACATGTATACTTTTGACCAGTTCCTGAAATTCAGTCAGTTTGGAAACGCACAGAACAGAAGATAAAACAAAGGAATTACACGCTGTCTTGGTTGCTTCAAAACTGATAGGAATTTCATCCTCTGAATCCAATTTCTAATTAGTGTGTAGCCTTTGTTAACTTTCGTCGCATATGCACTTTTTTCGGTTCTCATTGGTCAAGATCAAGTAATTTAGTTTTTAGTCACACAAAATTTTCCCTGTGCAAGAGTGGTGTTGTTAGTGTGATGTCATTTGCATATTTGTGTATGTATTCAAGATGCATGCAGATACCAAAATATTCCAGTGTAAAGGCCACAGTACTCAAAATAGTTATCTGCCCAGATCAATCAAACATTTTCCGCAGCGGAAAAGAACGGAAAAGGGGAGAAAGCAAACACAGGCTACATGTCTATTGGCAATTCATTGTATTTTAGTTTACTACTATTGGACTTACAAACGCCTCAAATTAAGGCTTAATGAATAGCTGTTACTTCGCTGCCAAGGGTCACATATAATAAAGATGTCCTATGCAGAAGTAATCAGCTAAATCTATTTGTGTTGATATCATCAATATTTGGTCAAACAATCACAGGATATGTCACAAACATGAGCATCATCAGTACTTAAAGTTCTGTATAATGAGATGGTACATCATTAGTGAAGACAATATTGATTGCACGCCAATTGATTGACCACACATGGACGGAGTATGGATTGGACCAGCCAAAAGTAAACATAAAATATTGTTTGAAGACAGAAGAAGATAACAATAGCAAAAATTAAAATGTCATTTAGATCTATTAGATCTCCCATTAGATCTATCTCTTCATTAGATCTATAATGAAATGTCAAAATGTCAAAGTTTATCGGCATTTTGCTGTGTAGTCCACGGTATATATGCTACATGAAACAACACAAGATGGCATGTTGTTTTCAACTATGCTGCATCAGTATTGTTGACAAAGACCCAAATTTAATATTAGAGATTTAGTATAAAATAGATTAAAGATAAGGTTTAGTATAATAACTTTTGTATATCTGAAGTAATTTCAGTAATTTTCAAGCCAAGATTCACTTACATAAAATACAAAAGTAAAAAATAATAAAAACACAAATTCAAAAGACGCAAGCTAGTGAATCAAGTGCATGAACCTCACAGAGGTACAACCGCTTAACTCACATAGTTTTTTCGCAACACGGTTTATGTCAACAGTGGTAAATATTTACCATCGCGATTACAAGGTCTTTAAGTAATATTTATTGATTTAGAACACACGTTTTGATAACCGTTACATTTTATGTAAACTTTGCTATTTCTTAAGTAAATAATACGAACAGTTTAGACAGTTTTTCTTTGTTATTTAAAGGCTAATTAACCTGATTATTTTATTATTTTTTATTGAAAGATAAAATTGAAGAGGTAATTACTTTTTCTACTATTGACGCAATTAAATAGGTTAACGATAATATTTTTAAATCGAACTTCTTTTAAGCAGCCACAGCAATCATTTATGAAATGAAAAAAAGCTATCTCAGATCTAAAATGAGAGTATGAACTCACACACGTACGAAAGCACGCACAATTCATGCTACTAATCTGATATGAAGTCAAGACAGCACGGAGTTGGTTACATAATTTCAGTTTTAATTTTTTGCATTATTAACTTGAAAACGGAATCAATGACTAAATATATTGAAAAAGTTTGTATTGCAATGACTCACAAAACACACATTTTCATTTCCTTAACCCTTACACGCCTACCACCTTTAATTTATCTTATAAATTGCCGTGTTTCCTCACAACACACACTACATGTAATATATGAGTAATTACCCACATTTAACGCTCATCAATTACCCTGCACTTGTCCCTGCCTCCCTTCCCTGCTGCAGGCTCGAGTGCCTGAGACACATAGAGACACAGATTTGTCAACCCACACGTCCCACTGCCACCTTTTCCTCTCAGGGATCCTGAGGGAATTATTGTGATAGATTCTTCTTCTTTAGATTGAGTACCTTCCATGCTGTTTGCTTAGTTTTATGTAATAAAAAACACACAAGTATAATATCGTTATCTTTATTGTTAATTAATGCACCACACATATCTCAAACCAACAAGCTGACTTGAAATTAATTTCATTTGGTGACAAAAGATTTCTACGTTGTTTTTCACTGGAACAAAATGGAGAGCCAGGGACGGACATTTTATCCTGTGAACTCAAACAAGGGTCAAAATCCTATCAGTTTCAGCTCTTGAAATTTGTATCACATTGAAAACGAGAACAAAAGGGAGAATAAAATAATTTCACGCTGTGGTTTTGATGCACCACTGTTCCAAAACTGACAAAAATTTCACCCTCTGTCAAACAATGGAATTTTATAATGTGCCCTTTGTCAGTTTTAGCAGGAAAATGCCTATGGTACAGACCATTGCAATTCAAATTGTTTGTTAGGAAATTCGTCATTTTCGCTATTACAAGTTAAGTGTGTGATAATATGTTGAACTTCTGATAGTAAGCTTATTGACAAATGTTCATCGGTAAAAAAAATTGATGGGGGCAGCACCTGACGGGACTTAATATCAATGTATATTTTGTATTCTGATGTTATCGTGTAACGGAAGGAAACAAGATTCTCCACCATGACTGCCGATTGAGAAACAACAAAATTCCTATCTCTAGAACCTGATTACACAGAAATCGTATCATTTTGGAAACGAAGAGAACAAAGGAGAGAACTAAAGAATTTCACGCTGTGCTTCCGTTGGAAGTGCAAAAGGGCGACTTGTGGCTAACTTTATCCACTTCACTGGTGTCTTATGGCCTAAAAGAAGAAATAACACCCTTGAATAGGTCTTTGACAAGTTTGAGAAAGCTACTCCTGTTAGAGTTATAAGCCCCTGATCTCTGTGATGAACCGTGGTCTTTATCTTGTCAATTAGGAGTCTTAATTTAGACATTCCTAATGAATTATTCAGAGAAGCTGGACAGGACACAAGGTGTGATCAATGAGGTCTCGAACTATTAAAGAGCATCCAATATTATCCAGTATTATGAAATTTCTATCAGTTTTACTGCAATAATGCATCAAAAGCACGCTGTGGAATTCTTTTTTCTGTATCTTTCCAAATTAATAGGAATTTAATCTTTTCTGAAGGTTGGAAATCCGACCAGCTTTTGAACAATAGCTTATAGCGCTGTGATTTTATCCTCTTTCGTAGCATAGCATAGAATCGTTTTGTTTTCAAACATTTCCAAATTTACAACAATCTCAGACATTGTCAGTATCAAACGGTAGCAAATAGGTGCAATAATGGACATGCTTTCGTTTTTAAAGAAAAAAATCACCTTTTTTCCTTTTTCAATCCACATGGGGAAGAAGTGTCAGACTTGTTGATGTGTAATCTGTTGTAACCGCCTGTGAGTTCCTGTTTAGTTCCTGTTCACAAAGATTTAATTGAACTCATCTGTCAGAACGTCTTCCTGTTGAACTCGTGGTGACACGTGCATGTAATAAAACAGATAGGAGGTGCAGATGATTTTACCTTCATGTTTTCTCTTCGTATGTGTCGGTTAGTGTACGAGTCTACCAAGTTCATAACACGGAATTCGTATCAATTGTGTACATAAGGGTAGAAAAGGGAGCTCCTGCCTTGTTAAACTCGCGGTTCCCTACACAATTGGGTTGAGCATCTGTCCCTAGATCTGAAGGTTGTGGGATTGAGTACTGCACATTGCATGCTCACCAATGCTTTGAAAAATATTTAAGAAGTGTGACTGACTGTCTGCTAATTCCCATATACTGTGTACACCTTTATTGAGTGAAAACAGGTGAAAAACAAAAGTGACTCTTGGGATTATCGTGCAAAAGGGAGTGAGCATATTAGTGACAGATATACCTAGGATTTGAAACCCATGGGCAATATCATCCCAAATCCAAACCAGAGCCTACCAGTCGCCCCCAAATTTGGACCGTAGTCCATAAAAAGTTATTAAAAAGGGATCTTGAATATTTTGCTTTCAGCTTAATGTTATAATGGTGAGTGCCAAGACCAGTAAGATAAAGGTTTGTTTGACGGCATTGTCAGGCTATCTGGATCAACGGGTGTATATTTAATTCGGAAGCTTTCTTATAAAACTGGGATTTGAACTTGAATTTTTGAAATCCAACCTGGATTCTTCCTTTCAAACAACAAAAGGGCAAAAAGAAAAGAGAACCCCTGAAAAAGTACTTGGACAAAAAGATGCTCTGAAATCAATGGGAAAACTAAAGAGATTTGGATCAATATTTAACTAATTAACTCCCGTCTGCTTGTTGATTGGCACGTGGCTTTGTCTCCTTCAAAGCTTTGTAACCCGTTCTCACGTTATCCCTTGACCACCTACTGCCTTCTATTATCGCTCACTCACGTTACATGGGGAAGCTGTCTTTACAAATCTTTCTCTAATTATCAAATGTTAATGAGTTCATGTTTTAACTAATTGGCACGCAGGGGTTGTAATTGTAGCCGCAGTAATTAAATTCTTTGTGTCCTTTTATTCCCCCTTTTACTTCTGCAGGCCCTCCCTGCACTTGCAGGTGGAAGAAGGAATTTATCCGTAATAATGACTAAACGTGCCTTAATAATATCCTGATGGTCAGATTTCAATTAGAGTTGAAAACAAGAATAAATTTGATTCATGAAAAGTTAATGATGAGTCTTGGTTTAGGGTTGGCCAAAACAAAAATTACAAAGGAATGCAATGCATCTGATATCGTTTTCACAAATAGAAAAATTAACTTCCAGAAGACCTCGATTTTTTTTAACAGGTTGAATCGGCCAATTGCAGTAAAAATAAACAAAAAAAAATACTTCGACTTTCGTTTTAAAAGTCATTACCTTTATCAAGTACACGGAATTTATCAGAAGTTTAACAATATCGCATCAAAAGGCACAGCATGACATTCTTTCGGTCTCTCCCTTGTTCTCTTCGTTTCCAAAGTGATACGATGTCTGTGTACCGCTAACCTAAGCAAAATGATACTCAAATTTTAAATTCAAACATTTGTCGTGTTCCCAAGGCACTATATGAGGTGGCCGTGTGCTACCATCTTGTAAGTGATTCACTTCCCAGACAATAGAAGGTCATTTGAATTACATAACACACCATATTTCATGGAAGCATAATTGAAGACAGACCAGAACACGGAATTCTTGATTACTAATACCAGTTCTCATAATTCCATTAAAGGCTAGGGTCCATTAGGCGCATTTATGCCTCTATTTTCCGGAGATGAAGCAACACATTGCGCCTTGTGTTACTCCCAATGGTAACATTTTACTTGTTACCAAAAGTTGATGATTCATAAAGCAAGAAGAAACCAAGAGTGTTCACACCCAATTCTCACTTACTCATTTCTACTCCTTTTTGTTACATAATTGTGATTCCCAACAATTCAGGTAGAAAAACATCTTCCATGGGCAGGTTTCACTTTCATTCTTTTGTTTGGGTAACTTTTTGCAATTTTCAATTTTTCTGAAAACTTTGAAATTAATGTTACAATATTGCAAGGTGGATAATACGCGACTGATACCCAGGAAAATTTCATAAACAACGCTTTTATCACCGCATTTTCCTAAATTATCCTTAAAACAACTATTGTGTGATGAATCAAAGATAAATTTATATAGTTTCTGCATTTGTTCACTTTAATTTGGTTGCTTATTCGGTAAGAATGTCAAACAGGGTCAAAGCCTGATTTGCAAAAAAAAAACCAAAAAAAACCTGAAAACAACCCTTCCCATGTTTGATTTAAAACCATTCTGAAATGACACGGGCAATCTGTTTTTGTATTCTTGGCAATCATCATTGGACAGGATCCAAGCTCTTTTAATTTACCACAATAATAATAATTAACCACCATAAACTGTAAAGTATTGAAGCCCTAAAATTAGGTCACTAAAATGTTGCCTGATTGTGGCCATCAAGGTCATTTCTTTCAGTATCTAAGTCAACAGGATACGAGCAATATAATAAAAAGTAGGTCATTCCGGCGATCGCGACCGTTTCGTGTTATCGCTAGGTGGTCTGTGTCGCTGAATCATACTGTTTTTCGTCAATCTTATCGCTCGGAAAATTTGCATCACCGCATATCACGGGAATCTGTCCCGACCCCAATTACGTCATGTCATCAGATTAACCCAAACAATGTTGTAACTGTCTTCTTCAGGAAAGAGGGTTGAAATGTTAAAGTTGTCTGTTTGTTTGCCTGTATCCCAATTACAGCAGTAAGTGTATTAACTAAATCCGTGACAGGTTTCTTTCAAAAAATGCAAACACTTTTGCGCATATCTTTGAGTGCATGTTTACCTGTCTGTATAAAGTGTATCTTCCTGTCTGTCTAGCTTATTGTCTGTCTGGTTTTTTGTCTGTCGGTCTGTCTGTTTGTCTGTCTGGGAATTAACGCTTATTTACTCTAAATAATCTGAAAACAGTGAAAGTACACAGGTAATTTATCTTTCCTTGAAATTATTTCAACCAATGTTTTTATATTTATATTTATATTTATATTTATATTTATATTTATATTTATATTTATATTTTATGTTTATATTTATATTTGTATTTATATTTTACGTCATTTCTGTGAACTCAAAAACCTGACAATTTTATTCTTGCTGTGGAGATAAAAGAAAATGCGTGAAATTGACCCAAGAAAACTACCAATTTAATAACTAGTTAGGTGGGCTCTGGACTGAGAGGCATTCTTATTAATATTGAAATGAAGAATGCCCATCCACTATGCTTTACTCACTTTATCTCTCAAAGTGTCCAGTGTTTTGCCTAATGGTGTTTTATAATTGTATCATGTATCATTGAGAAGCCACAGGTTATGTCTAAACTCTTACATATTTTATACCAAGCTGTCTCCTCAAAGTCCAGGGCCAAGCCACAAAGCTGTGTAATTGGAAACCTTTGACGTCTCAGGGCTTAAGGTGATAAACTCTAAAGTTGCTAAATGGTAACTTTTTGTGGAAGGAATATCTTTGGAATAGTTTTGATTTTGAAAACAGCTCTTTAAACTGGAAACGTACAAAAAACTATAAATAAAATAATTCCAAGCTGTGTTATTGATGGATTAGCGCTCCAAAACTGATAGAAATTTCTTCATCTGGTTCTAGATTCGTATCTTTGGTCCCAAAGAAACAATACTTTCTTTCATTCTTGACTTTAAACTACACTTTTAAATCACACCTAGCTGCTTTAGATAATACTTGTAAATAGCTAAATTGCAAAACCAATATTGCTAATAAATTTAGCGAAGTGTTTTTAGAAATATTAAATGCAGTGGCAAGTAGACTCCAGAGCCAGACTAATGTGGGATTTTTTTTATTCTCAGCCAAAACCAAACTGCTAAAAATGGAGGTGATTAACAAAGAAATTTCTGTCTGGCATTAGAATTACACTTCATTATTACGCATGATGTTGACAATGGTAGATGTCCTTTACATTACATTTCAGTTGTGAGTCAATAAGCCAGAATCTTAACTCATTAACACCTTAAATAATTGGACAGAGATTCCAAAGGGTGATCTTCTCTAGGCATTGTCTCCCAGCAACAATTAGCAGTGGGAGGTGAGACCAGAAGACAATGGGAAGCAACAAAGAGTTCATGACTTGGGAGACATGGGAGAGAACAATGGTAGACAACTTATCATCAGTGACTTCATTGTTGTTATGCAATAGGTGTCAATCACTATATGTCCTGGAAGAATTATGTAATTGATTAATGCTGTGATGATGAATTTCTTTTAATGAACTTGGCAGCAGCTGGAATAAATTACTCAAATGTGTTGTTCTTAGAAATGCCCATTAAATTAATGGAAATAATTTAAATAAAGTAATTTCTAAGACCCTATGCTTAGTGATTGCACAAAGCAACAGTCTTTCTTAGTCATATTTCTTAAATATGATGTTAAAATATCAGAAGACATTTATTTCTTGGAAAATCAGAAAGTATGCACCCTATGTTAGAGAAAAAAATCAAAATTAAACAATTCGAAAACATGCTGTTTCAGTATGTGTCAAACATCTATGTGAAGACAACCTTTGCATGCTTTAAGATAAATTATTAACAAGAATCATAATGGTGAATTTTTTTGATTGCCTTGGAGATGGGCATCTGGTTTTAATTCATTAGATGCAGCCACAGTCCTGTGTGTAGATTTCTTGATACTGCTGGTAGTGGTAGTCTTTATAATTTGATAGAATGATAAAGCCCATTAACCACATAATGTGTCTCCACTGAGGAAATGAAGCAACACATTGCCTTTTGAAAATTCCCAGAGGAAATTTTACTTGAGGATCAGGTTGATGATTCATGATGTCAGACAATCAGACTCTTGCATTGGCTGTCCAAGAAGAAATTCCAAGTTTAGGATATGTCATGTCAATAAGTACAATTGTTAGTCAGTGAAATTCATTTAAGTTTGATTATTAAAATTAAAACTTAAAATTTATATTATGAAACAATATTTCTTTGATCTGTTATTTTAACACATTATATAGATTAACTGTATGCTTTGATCCTAAGTTTTAAAAAGGTTTACATTTTAAATCATTTTAGATCCTGTTTAAACTTTGTTGCCACAACAAAAAGTAAACTGTCATACAGTTCTCCTATGAAAAGTAATTGGCTTGACATCAAGCATATTTCCATAAAGCTTTAGACAGATGTTATCATTTTCAGCTTTGTCATATGGGAAGACGCCAGCATTAATATTTCAGGGAGAAACCTTTGATGATTTAGCACTGATCTTGTCCCATAAGACATATTGCTGCTCAATATGCAACATCAGAAATATCATAAAAACACTAATTGTCAGCTTCATATTGTTTCTGTCAATACACAATGGCATTTTCACAGCTCACATTTAGGTGATATGTGGATTTGAATATTTCAGATGTGTGAAGGGCAAGTGTTGTAATTTGTCATAAAGTAAATTAATATGCACCAGGGCTTGCTTTTAAAGCATGAACAACAGACAATACTGTAAGCTATAGCCCTGACAAACAGAATTTGATTAGAATTCTTTATGTCCATATCACCGTGGTCAAACTGGCTGAACCCCTGTGCTATTGTCTGACACCTTCCTTGCCAGGGTCAACTTAATTAGTTGTCACTGGGTCATACAATCCCATCATTAAGTCAAAACCAGTTTGGATATAAGTCTTTTGACCTGTCATTTACTGGATTATTACATACCATCTTCATCACCATAGATACTGTTTTGTCCCATAATCTGCCAAACTATCCAAAAGGTCAAGTGGCCAGCAACAAATCAGAGAAATTTACTATCCAGCTTCAGGTGAATGATTCAAAAATCACATTTATAAATATCTGAAGAATATATGAAGAAACTGTTTTTCCAGCAATTTACCCATGTGATATGTTAATTAAAGGCAAATTAGTTGCGCAGTTTTTAAAGTAGTTCGTCATTGTATTTTTACCTACTCAGAACTTAAGTTTCTCTAGTGACTAACAGAATAGTGCTGCTGAGTATCTAAAATTTAATGTGCCTTTTCTTTAGAGTAACATTATGTTATTTACCTTATGAGAGGCTTGAAAATTTAGAAAACTTTATTTCATGTCAATATAAAGACAACAGAATCGATTACATAAAAATAAACGTACTAATTCAGTATCTACTTTTGTAATCTATTCAAACGTATGTTGTATTTTTAATCTCGAGGCCAAGAATAAGCATCAGCAGGATCAGATTTTGATTCTGCATTTCGTAATTGGAAGCAACTCTTAGCAGTTGTACAAAGCAGGATGTACCAGTTTTCATTTGATAATCGTCAAACTTTGAAAATTAATCAACACTGAGTAGAAATTAAGCACCAAGGCAAAATAGTTAAGATCTCCGTTTTGATAACAATAACGTAAAGATTTTTACGAGGTTTTGAAAAGGAATAGTACAGGTCATCTTGAGCCTGTGGAAGCCTCAAAAAGTTCCAAGTAAGCAGAAGATCGAGTTAGGCACCTATCAATGGGACATTTTAAAACGTTAAATATATCATGAACTTCGAATTATCCGTTAAATAATGGAGGTTTCATTCGAAAGAACATGTAGCTTCTTTGAGTTGACTTTTCGGTACCGTGTTAAAGACTTTCTGTCGAAATTACCAGCACATTGATTATTCCCTGTTGACAGATCAGCGCGACCAGATACGGCGGTGTGACTCATTGATTTCACCATGTGTTGCTGGATCCCGTCCCGTCTCACGCGCCCGTGTGTGTTGGATGTAAATCTCATAATGACACAAGAGCCTCATGAAAATTCGTAATGCCATTAGAAATCTCATTGACACAATGTTGAACTTTTGGACCAATTTTTGGAAAATTAAAATAATATTTTCTGAAAATAAGGACGAAAAGACATACAAAATAATTGATTGTGTGGCTTCTCATCTCTGTTTTATAGAAATAAGGGCAGATGTGAGGGATATATGGCTCACAAGTTCACATTTACAGGAATGAAAATAAGATGGCAGTTTTTACCATTTTTAACATAGTATCTATGGGATTTCCGGTTAGCATTATGAGGTGGCATGAAGTTCTTGCGTCATTATGAGATTGACATCCTACACCCTGCATGTGCCGCATGTGCTGCATGTTGATGCTGAACAGACGGTTATTAACAAAAGACACGGGACATTTATTAGTGATCAGATCCCCAAACAACAGCTTATTACCAGCTTCACTTACTAGCGAGGTCAAGCTGCACGGTTTTCTCCGCTCTGTTTTCTACTTTCTGTACGTGCTTATCAGTTGGAACAAATTCTTCTGAAACTTAATAGTACACAGAAATCGTATCGCTTTGGAAACGAAGTAAACAAAGAGAACGAAAGAATTTCACGCTGTGCTTTAGATGCTCTATTGTTAAACTTTTGATGCGGATTCCGTGTAATAGTGCAAGCGTTAGTCGTGGCAGATCATGAAATTACCATCAAAAGTTTAGAGCCTAGCACCAATTGAATTGATTGAGCTGAGCATGAAATTCAGTTGTTGCAGGGTGCTTAACTTTTAATAGTGGTTTCATGATCTTACTGTTTTTCTGGTCTTTGGTCCATGTCTACAGTTAAGCCGATTCTGTGTACTCTTTGGTTTTGATGTCCACTCTAAGTGGTTGTTTCCATTGTGTCGCTTCACATGCAAGCAAGTTTACAGCGGGGTACAATTTACCCGCCTGTAGGCAAGAATGGTTGCATTATACCCTCACATTGGCGCAGCCTAATGTTTCTTGGTACAACCTAACAAATGATGCACCGGTAGATGATGTACCTTCTGTATAAAGTACTACATTGGAATCATTTAATAAGGGAAACCTGAAGAAAAATATAATCTCCTCAATTAAAAAAATCTTCCCAAACGTACATGGTGTAGATAAAAACGCGTTTCTTGACTTACTCATTCCTTAAGAAAATTCATAAATGTTAAGTCTGTCTGCTGTTACTCATGGAAAAAGTCAAATCAAATTTGAGGATTGCCTTTCTAACACTTATCAGGGGCTTCATGAATTTTAAAATACCTTGAGATAAGGTCTAATGTTGCTGTTATTAGAATCATGTCCTAGTCACTCATTTCGGAATAAACGTCAAAACGTCAAAATGGTCAAAAGACATGATGATTTTGCAAAGAACATGACTTCTTATGACAAAAGCTCAGCTCACATTTCATGAATTTTCATGAGTCTGAGCCACTGTCATGGCTCCACTGTAAACCTTCAGAAACATTTCTATTCTATTCTTTTTTTTATTCCAAAAAGACTAGCTAATGCCTCATAAACTACATCTCTTGAATCAAAATAAGATAAGGTTTAAGGATACAGGAGTTACAAGAATCATGTCTTAGTCACATATTTATTAGAAAAATGTTTTTATTGCTAAGTAATATTACTCAACTACATTTTCCAAAAAAACTTAACCGTATGGGAAAATTAATGTGCGCTATCCGCCAAGACTTTTTTCTTAAAATTACACTGAACACAGCCGTGCGTGTGAAATATTGCCAAAATATTACGGTTAATTACGGTTAATTATCTGTGAATAGTTCCACATGAAAGCTGAGTTGACAATACACACTAATTGGATGAAGGGAAAACTGCTGCAATTATCACTGCAGTGCAGAAGGGAACTGCAGTTATCCTTCTGGTGTTGAGTGAATGGCAGTAATTGTTCTCTTTACTCAATGTATTGGAATTTGTTCAAGTTTTATGGCTTGTAATTACAAAGGTTTTGCTCAACAATGGGAGACTGAGTAACAACATCCAAAAAGAAATCCTGCAATGTCTGCAGTGAAGGGAAAATACTACAGTTGTTGATTCAAAGCGAGTAATTTGTGCCTAATTTGAAGGAATGTTTTTACTTGTGGGAGTTTTGTGTTTTTTCATGTTTGACTCATGGCCACCTGTGAAGAAAATGCTCTTAAGAGGAAATTTAGTGATAAAAGGAAAATATTTCACATAGATCTAAATGCTCCTTTCAATATGAAACAGTAGAAATTCACCGAATATCAATTCAAAACTATCAGAACTATAACTTTCTTGAACTGATATTCATCAATGAAAACATTTGTAAATATGGCATGATCAAAATGTATTGTTCAGTCCAACAGCTGTTCAAGTTATTCGGACTTCCAAAGGTTATACTGATTACTTAAACCTATCTTCAACAGGAAAACTAGAGGAGTGCCTGACCCGTTCCTCAATTTAATAACTAAACACTTTTTTGTGATACATGCGTGACAAAAAAAAAGAGAAGGCTTGTTCAGAACAAACTGTAGATTACACAATTGCAAAATTAGTATGTGTAATTTCCAAATGAAGTGCTAAGGCGGAATTTCACACATGTAATCATTTAGCCAATGATATACTATGTTTTACTCCTACAACCATGGCACATTCTCTCTTTTAAATGGAGTTTTATTGAACCCAATTCAACAGTGAATCAGTCTCAACTTAATTAAGGACATCAGTTAGCTCTTTATTGGATGTTTACTTAATGGTGTCTGCCTTTAACAGATTAGGACCAGAATGTTTGTTGAGGGAATTAAAAGCTGCTGAATAGTCATTATGTAACTGACAATTGGATGTTTGCACTGTGTACATAGTATTACACAGAATAAAGGGCTTTGAATAAAAGGATGAAATGTTGGGGAATTCTCACCATTGATGATGAGCTGATTAAAATCTCTGTATTTATCATAAATGGCTCTCTTTTGTGTTTTATGAAATTTGTTTGAACATATGGAATTAGTATTCTCCAGTGATGATGTATTAAGTTAAATTCCTTTTGAAATCATTTGCATATTATGATAATTTTATTTGAACATATTAAACTGTTCTCTTGAAAGATTTTTTTACAACATTGGATTGAGGTTTCACTGATTTGGAGTAACACCGTAGGTGTTCATGTGGTCTCATTGTCCCAAAATATGGATTGAATATTCTAGATAAATGGGATGAGTAATAGAAATATTCATCATTTAATACTTTTAAATGTAATTTATTCTGAAATATGTTACTTTAATCGATCATTTTACGTACCTTTAGCTAGAAGTTGTGATATTAGTTCAATAAGATCTTCTAGCCTTATTCCAAATTCGTCATCTGGATAAAATGTTCTTATTTTGCTTTCACCGTGTCTTCTTTTGTTTCAATATTAATTTCCTGTGCATTAATTGTTGTTGCTTTGGCTTTATTTTGCCAGTTTGGTTTTACATGAACAAGGCACATCTTAAGTTACCGAGCAATATCCTCCATGCATGACTCTGTATAAGCAGAATGTGGAATGATGTGTTTGTGGTATTCTCAATCATGTTTCTTTGCACAGAGGAATTGTAGTCAAAGAATTAAATTTCTATTCCCAAAAGACAAATATTCAGAACTAAATTTGCAATTAAGATTTTGACCAAAAGATTTAACATTGCTTCACTAGATTCATTTGAAAATATTAAGACAATATTGTAAGGTACTCAAAATTTGCATTGTATTTCTCACAAAGTGATTCATTAATAAACTTATTGATTTAAATTGTATCTGCAGCAAGCAAATTATGGTTTTAGTCATTCAGAGGTTGAAATCAGGTTTTGAAACATTTGATTTTCAGGTTGAGATTTATGCACACCAATTAGTTGTCATGTGTATCAAAATTGGTAACGTATTCAAGAACTGACAAAACTTATTCCTGTTGCAGTAAACAGTTAAAAGTTACAGTTGACATGTAATGTCTGTCTGAGTTGGTGGATCCTGTACAATGGTCAAATCAATAGAAAATCCTGCATGAGAAGGAAATGATTGGATTTGAGTTGATCCCCTGATACCTAATTGAGCTGCTGCCTTTCTGGAATCAATGTCTCGATTAAGTGTTCAATAAAACTTATTAATACGTCAAGTTCTGTATTGACATCCACTTCAGACATATCAATAAGCCATCAATCCATACTTGCTCCTTACATGTGCGTGTTTAGATGTTCTATGCTTACATTTCTGACCGGTAGGATACACTGGATCAATGGCTAAATGTGATCAATTGTTAGATTTATTTTAGTGTATGGTATGGTTTTAATGTCTGTAAACATATGTGTGTGTGTGTGTGTGTGTGTGTGTGTGTGTGTTTAATTGATCAGTTCACATACACATTCTTAAACGTCACAGACGGACAAATTAGGTGTATTTGTACACCATGCAAAATGTTTAGTGGTTTAGACATCATTATACGAAGGCGAAAAATAGAATAAAATCACCCATGTAATTCAAATTGACAAAATGTACAACTTAACTGTTTATTACTACTTGAAAAAATGAAACTTTTGTTTACTGTAAATCACGTTAGTGACGTCATGATAATTCGGGCACAATCTCTGACGTAGTTATATAGTTGCAATGTCATGTCAGTGGTATCAATCTTCATTAGTCGTCATCAGGTATTTATTTGTGCGTAATATTGACTGGCAACACATCATGCTTCAATTATGCAATCGCATTAGTATTCTTACAATGTTTCCTCTGTATTTTTTCCCACTTATGAAACAATAAGAAACTGATACAATACTGTAACAATACTTATTGTAGATATCTGTGAAATGTTGTCAATTGCAGTGTTTGGAGTGTATGTTACTTAAGGCTATCTTACTTCAAAGAGACAGTTATACAATCTGTGATGTAAGCAATAAGCAGGACAAAGTGAGGTCAAGTTGTGATGTCATAAAGATCACAATAACCATGGCACTTGTTCATCTTACACACAAGTGGAATGGGCCCTCAGGTATCTTTTTTGGAATTCGTAACTAAGTTGTATCTACAGTTCTATACTTAAACAAAAGTTGATAGCCCCTTTTGTTTCAAACAAGATTTATTTATTTTTGCATGAACCTTTGTCTCAGTCAATTGCAACTATTTTTCCTATTTTTGCCGACTGTGAGTCGGATACGTCAGGCTTTTTTCTTGTGCACAGGCTGCGCTTCAGCATAGTACATATTGTGCGCGGTGATTACCTTTGTGGCCGTCGTCATTTTTTCTTGGACCAGAGCATAACCATTTTGGAAACAATGACACTTCCATTCTGAATTTGGCAATGCTTTTTTTATAATTTTTGTTGAATTATTGTGCATTTGTATGGCTGCCGATTACCCCTGTTTCGGACTTTGTGTAACTCTCCCCAATGGGGTTTAACGCAACTGGATGATCAATCGAAATCTGTGATGTGCAGGTAACACGCCACTGCACTGCCACTAATGAGTCTATTTTACCTAGGAATTCTTCTTAATTTGTACAAAGCCTTTTACAGTTTTATTTTTACACAACCAGTTAATTGTGTCCAGGCTCAAGGTAAGAGATACTGATGGTGATGAAGATGAGGATTCATTACTGTAATTAGGATATCAGTGTATTCCTCCAGGGAAACACAACGTCATCTGTGGAACCATTACCAGCTAACCGGATTAGAACGAGTAATTACCTTCATTTAGCGGAGGAAACAGAGTTCATCTGCCTTTTGTTTCCTTCTCTTACGTTTCCTGACGGACTAATGACGAACAATTAAATTTATGTGTCTAAAGAAAGATCATTATTACAAAACTGTTATTTTTGTCACATTTTCTGCACTTGCCTGGATGTCCTAGCAGGAGATGAATACGATGTTATTAGGAGCGAATGGTTCCTATGACCTCACTTAAAAGTTCTTGAAAGTTTCTTTAAAGTGTGCATCACGGCTCGTGAAATCATTTTGTAAACGGAGAGAACAAAATAGAGAAAGAAATAATTTCAGGCCGTGTCTGTATGAGCTATTGTCCCAAAATGATCTGAATTTCACCCTTTGTTGTATAGAATGGTGATCAACCGTTCGAATTCTATTCATTGTCTCAATAGTCAGACGGCAATCTGGTCTGTAAATCATAATGTTCCAACTTTATAAAAAGTGCTTCTTGTCTACTTTACTGTTACGATCTCATTGTGTTGAGAAGATCTAAGAAGATCAATTGACATACGTAAAAAATACTCAGCTTACCAGATTTGCTCAGGTTCTTGACAAAAACGAATTTCATTAAATAAGCTCCGATAATCAGGCTAAGAAATGTCTATTCAATGCTTTACATTGAATGTCTTTGACCCAGACAAAAGCATCTATTGTTCTCATAATGAAGAGCCTTAAGCAGACATTTCATCCTCTGTTTGTGTGTATTGGAGTATTTAGAGAGACTAGTAAACATCTGAGATACTATTTACAAGGATTGGTAAAAGGACACATTTTGGTTCTGAGATTCTCACCACCACCTACCACCCCCAAATTAAAAGCCAATAAACTAAACAACTACTAGTTATGCCTGATACATTCCTATTACTCATTGTTTATGGGTTGTAACAAAAAGTTCAACTCATAAAACTCCAGTTCAATATGACATAAATTGGAATTTTGAGTGATATGCCATTAAAAAACCACTTTGTTCAATGGAAATTCTAAATGGTAACTTGCCATTTAACAACCACTAATGTCGGCACTGCAGAATGAAATATGATTGAAGCTAATGTATTTTAACAATGTACAAGTACATGATATGAATGGAAAGCACCTAACTTCATCCAGGATGGTGGCTCATTTCTGTATGGTTACCAATATGGTAGGAAATGAGGCATAATACATAAATAAACAATGAGATTGGCATATTCAGATGAATAATGGATGCCCATTAAAGTGTAATGTTACATAAGTACACAGTGAATTGAACATGGTTGGTCTAAGTCTTTAGAGAAAATTTTATGCACAATATTTTTTTTTATGAGAGGGTAAAATGTTACCTTCAACAAAATACAGCTAAAGTTTTAAAATGATAGCGCTAATAGTCCTCCCATGTTAACAAGGAATGAAAGCAAGAGCACAATCATTTAAATAGTAGTAAGATGGATATTTGGTTATAACATCTAGGCTTTTCAGTTGCAGCTATCAAATAAAGATATTTTATACATTTCCTGTCTTGCAATAAATTTCTTCTCTTAGCCATTTATTGTTTTAGCGAACAAAAATGGTGTTTATAAATACACACAAACAAGCAGAGCAGCTATGCCTAATCTGTATGATTTATTATGGAGGTTAAGTGGTAACTCCATTAAAGCACTTTGTTTGGTGGGAGTTATAAATGTGAAAACAGCAATTTACATCAGCATTTACCTGCTCTGAGAGATGAATTATGAGGAAACTAATGGCTTTTAACAAATGTAGCAATACATGATTAGACTACAAATATTGATCCAATACCAAAAGAAGCAGTTAGATTCAGGTAATGTTGATCCATGTCAAAGTGAAAAAAATGTATTGTTAGGAATCCATCCAAAAAAGTCTTGGGATGATTTTTTTTCAAAGTGACCAAAAGATTTATTGTGATATTTTGGAAGTTTCTTAAATATTCACAGATTATTCCTGATACTCCATCTTACTGAGAAAGAGAGATCAAAGGAGAATTAACAAATCAATAAAAGTTACTAAACAAGTCGTCAAATTTCAATTTTAGTAAAGGTTAATCCCAAAATGTTTGCCACTATTTGCTTCCATTTTCGTCGTGTCTTGTAGATCTTACAGATCTTTAACATATATTATTCTGATTTTGAAAAACGTCAAGTCTACATAATTTTGTATTAACATTCTGCACTGCAATACCGACATAATACATCCAAAATAACTGAATGGTAAGTTTATCTTTATCCGGCGTCTGGACAAAATGAAAGTCACTTTCCTTTCCTCAAATCAGTGGTTTATTCAACATGAACATAGTAAATGATGGTTGTGAAATGGGTCAAGACATCAAGTCACTGTTATCAAAGGAAAGTGGTCAATCTCTGTGGTTGACTGGAGCCACCAAACAATTTGAGGATGATTCACCACTCAAAAATCATTTCAAAAAGGATTGCAACCTTTCCTTTCACATTTTTGTCATTTTGTATGATTTATGTAAGAAATCATGATTGATTCTATTACAGTAGTAATACAGGATGAAAATATCCATCAAAACATGTGCCCCAGTAATAAGAGAACATGTCTTTAGATTTCTGCATTACATAAACATAACTGGGTAAACATTTATTCACAGTCATGCAGACAGGATATTAGTAAGAAACTGAAGAAACAAAGTTGTAATAGAAGAGATACATCTGAAACAACTTTCCATTACTAGGGAGGAAATTAAATGGTGACTTAGGGTATTATGTCAGATATTCTACATGATGGATGGATATAAAGATTTTGTTTTATGAAATAGGAATAGCTTTCAATTTGGCAATAAGGATGAATGATAAAATATTTACCACCAACAGCTTTTGCCATTATTCTATAATATTAAAATATCTGGACCCTATTATGTCCATCCCAAATTTGTTTAACTCCTTGCAAAATTCAGGAGTGGAATGATTACAAGGTAACAAATTCTTCCAAATACTTTTTCTTTTCTTACCAGCATACAATATAACCAAATGCTTATTTTTGGAATTTACATGAAACCAAAATGTCCATAATCCATCTATGGTTCCTGTCGTAATTTTCTCTCATTTGCTGCAGTAGTCAAGAATCAATATAAAAAGCAACCATAATATGACTGACTGCATAACCATTCTAAAGTAACAAATCAAAGCCATTACATCAAAGCCATTTTACAAGCTACATTAATGGGACTTAATGGGTGTTTAACAAAATATAGGAATGTAATGTTCATTGATTCTTATTGCCTGGATTCAAATTGTGACAAAACATTAAAAACCCATTTATGATCATTGTTGGTATTTAGTGAAACATAAGAAATCAACTGAATTGCACGGGTATTTTCATCAGGGATTTACTATACACTGTAATACTAAACATGGCAATTTGAAAGAGCTTTTCATTCAATGTTTCTTTGGTAAACTGGGTTCTGGTTATTTGTGAATAGATTTTTGTTACACAATAGATCTGGAAGCTTCAAATTACATGTACAGCATACCTACCAAAATGTCTCAAATATTATTAACTTGATAAAATGAGCTGTACAAATGTCAGTAACAGCTTTTATTGGACACTTTGAAAAAAATTTAATAGTGTTTGAAACTTAGAAATTTGAGCTTAACTTTCCAACTATTTTATGTTGTCCAACATTTCTTGACTTTTCCCAAGAAGATGAACAACTTAGAATTATATTTACATTTATGAACAATAGAATTCCACGCCGAACCTTTGTCTTTGATTTAAAATGGCAACAACGTTCATGTACTAGTCCCATATGTGCTTATCACCAAAGAAATTGTGCAGACTTGCCAACGAAGAAATAATGACACTTGGTATGAATCCACAAGGATTAAAACTGATCTGGAACGGTCAAATCCACTCAACGATGACCCTAGTATTTCTCCTAGAATAAATATTTCTATTGATGTGAAGTAAATCAAGCAGTCGACAACTGCTTTTAAATCCACTTTACTCGGTGGAAGCTGTAAATGTCATAAGAGCCGTTAGTTTCAACCGTTCTGGATGATAACGTTCTGAGGTAATGGCCCATAACCGCTTTACAATACATGGTATGAATATCAAGTACAACAGTGGTGATGATGCATTGATGTTTTAGTCACATTGGCGGATTCAAGGGGGCGTGCCCCCCTCATTGGTGGATCCAGGGGGCGCAGGAGGCACCAACCTCCCACGGCCAAAATTTTCTTCATTTTCATGCAGTTTTTATCGATTTTTTTGGCAAAAATAGGTGAAAATTGGGTTGGCGCCCCCCCACCCCCCACGGGCTGGCCGCCCGCCGTACGGGAAATCCTGGATCCGCCAATGCCCCTCCAACGGCCCAAATGTCTGTCATTTTCGTAGGGTTTTCGAAAAGGCGCCCCTCTAACCGCCTGAAGGAGCCGGGGCGCCCGCTCCGACGAGAAATCCTGGATCCGCCCCTGAGTCACCTTCATAAACTTTACTAGAATTTGGTCACCAATGGATGAATCACAGCAGAGGAATTAAATTGGCAACAACTGAATTTCATGCTAGTTTGTTGATAAAATTTCATGATCTGTTCAATTTTATCTTTAAATGTTTTCTTTCTATTGTTACAGCAATAGAACTAACTGCTGTGCTGGCTATAGATATTGCAATGAATTCTTTTGACGCCATTTGACCAACAATATTTTACACTTGCCTTTACGTAAAACATTAACACAGTGTTGGATTCCCTTGAGTTCAAATGTTTCGAAGACGAGAGAAATTTCACGAACTGAAGCACAAAATACTGCACGAAATCTTTAATTTTGCATCACCGGAGATATAAACGTGAAATCTGAAGACAGTTAATCCTGTCCTCTATCAAGTCTAGTCTGGACATTGGTCATAATGTGGGTCACGACATTAGTTAATGTTGTGAAAGGAAAGAAGGCAATTTCCTTGATTGACTCCAACAAGCGGAGACAGCTTCAACACATTAAGCTTGCCACACAAGGGGCAGAAAGTTTATCTGAGAATTTTTTTTTCACAAATAATATTCCCTTAAAATGTCGTGATGGCAACAACTGCAATACCATTTTTAACTCAATACATGGATGTATACCTAATGGTTTTGCATAATTAAGAATTTACGCTTGAAAAGTATATGACTGAACTTTTTCAACTGCTATTGTGACAACCTTATTCTATCAATTTCATAGCTATCAGAATTTATTCTGTAAGTGTGCTACTATTTCTGACTTCTGTCTGGCTTTACCTAAAGCTGTCACTTTTTGGCTCGAAGGCAAATCTTTAAGATTATTTCAAATTCAAGGTCATTTCAAGGTCACAATTTTCATTTGATACTCCAAGAACTTCGAAAAATAGCACGAATAAAATTTATAGTCCCTTTTCAGAATAAATTTGTATTCAGCAAAATTAACATGCCACATTGGTTCATTTTATTCCCAGACAGGAACACAATAAATTGATATGGAAGTACATCATTTTTACCTATTTGTTTGTAAATGCACGTAAACACTGTAATAAACTCAAAAGATTCAGTACTAAAAACAAGAAAAATGCAGCATGTTGCATTATTTTGATGTTTCAAGTACAACACAGTCAGTAGGAGTAGCAACAAAAGTAGCAATATTCCCCTGGGAAGCTAATCTCCATCCCCAAGTCTGATAATCCCCTGTGATTGGCTTGCTTGGGCCCAGATATTATCTGGTACTTATCCTGATTCTACACGTCATTACAGAGACAAAAACATATGCTTTGCTTCTTCAAGATCTTGTTAAGATTAGACTGATGTGAAAGCATCACCAAATATAGACCAGGGATCTACATCTAATAGACTGAGTACTATTTGTTTTACATTGATGTTTCTGTCAAAGTGTTTCATTGCTGTGTTGTTTATTTTAGAATGTTTGAGGACAAAGGAATCTCACGCTGTGTTATTGACAAAAATAATTAACCAATTTTATTGATTGGCAGTTTATCAGAACTTTGTCCAAAGAAAAATATAGAAGCTTTTAGAAGCTTTTTTTTCCGGTTTAGTCAAAATTTAAATAAGAATCCAGGAAGATTTTAAGTTTATGGAATGTACAAAGTAACAACTATAAAGAGAAAAATTATTTTGCTAAGCAGCCCTTTCACTTTATATTTACACTTAAGTCGAAAATAAGAAAGAACTAGTGAGAGAAATAAACATCATAGGGTCACATGTCTTGAATTTGACGTAGAGCGAACCCAACACACTACTGCAGTGATGGCAGCAATGAAGAAGTAGCTATGAACACCTTTTATTTATTGAGAAAAGCCTTTGCAGTAATAAAACACTGGACAGGCAATCACTTTGTGGATGATAGAAGACTTTGCTTCTGGATTTGCGAGTTGTCTGTTTTGTGTGAATGCTCTTTCTGTGAAGTCATCATCCCAAGTACTCATTGACAGGTTTCCACTCACAGGCTCAACTCACTGAGGCTCTGTACTTTGTTAGTGTCAAGCAGCTCTTC
>JBCAUI010046559.1:0-20797 GCA_038406195.1 Haplosyllis anthogorgicola | reverse complement strand
TGCATAAACAAGGTTGTGGCATTTAAGCTCAAAAACCCACACTTGCATTGAAAATTTGAAACTACACATGTCAAAATGTTTTCTCATTTATTTTTTAAGTAGACATAGGCATGTGACCTGTTGTTCTAACATGTTTCATGACACCTGATGCAAATGTGTTGCCCTCAAAAATGCATCAAACAAAAGTATCATGATACCATTCTTTCAGCTGTGCCATAAGCCCCACGGCTTTCTTGTTATATCTTACATGTACTACTAGGACGTACTATTATCGTTGTAACCAATTCGCCTGTGACCAGAAATCCTCAGGGTAAACGCACATCAACGAGGGCCAGGGTTCGGAGTTGAATATGTAGCACACTTACATTGCGTTTCATTTGTCTGATGAATTAGATTTATTGGCCTGAGAGCCCAACTGAAAAATATCATAAAACAAGAATGCCTTTCAGTTGAAGGCCCACCAACCGCTTGGCAAATAGTCATTAAGAGTGCTTAAACATGAAGACACAAAAACAAAAATAAGTTTATCCTTCAAATGACCTTGACCTATTTTCTAACCTTTACCTTGTGTATTGGTCATAAACAGAACAAACAAGATCTGCACAAATCAGCCACCGTCACATGACCTTGATCTCACTGATTTGTTGCAATCATCATAACACATGATATTGGTAGACGTTGGATAAACCTTGACACAATGACCTTGGTACTCAAACTTGACCTAGATATTATGAGGATGTTCATACCAAGAAGCTGTAGTATAGATAGACCTATATGCCCTCCAGGAAGTCGAGAAATGGAATGACACAGTACGAAAAAGTGGTCTGAGCAGAAAAATGAAAATGGCTTACATTATAAATAGCACTTCATAAATTAATACCGTTTTCAGTTAAATAAAGTTTCCAGATCAAACCAGCTTTCAGGTTCAAAAGATATAGTCTGTACAAGCAGACAGACGCTACAGTCAACGCTGGCAGTAATAAACCAAGAAATGCACTTTAACTTTGTACTTGACATTGTTCGTCAACATGTAAGTACCGTGGTTAAGCTGAAAATAGTGTATACACGCGTACATATCTACACATCTCAAATTAAATAAGAGTATTCGGAATGCTCGTAAAAGATTAACCAACAAACGTGAGTGATAAGCCAACATGGGCTCGGTGATACATCTTCTGTTATACATGTTGCAGTAATAATGTGTAGAGTAAAGCTGCTCACTACAATAGATGTAAAATTGATTTGATCAAAATCAAATGTAGAGTTTACCTTAACTTGCAAAGATCCCCTCACCCTCCGCCGCCCCCCCCCCTTTGAGATTCCCACTTCAATGCTTTAATGTTTTGTTTTAAATGCTCTACGCATTTGCGAAAGAATTTCTTGTTAGAATATGCAATTTCCAGTAAATTATAAATATTCTGAGTGGACTTTCTCCACAGTAAAGTATGTTTGAAAGGAAAGCCTGTGAAGAGAAATGGGGTTTTTTTTCTCGCGAAATGAATTCTCTTCAACCCGTTGCATTAAAATGCATTGTAGTATTTGGTTTGTCTCAAGAGAAAGAGTCTGTCAGAGAAAGAATTTCCTTGTAATTTTGACCTTTCCCTTCACAGTCTTTACTGTATCGTATTGTATACAAAATTGATTTTAAAAGGCCAGTGTATTGCTCAATGTTGAAGTTAGACCCCAATAATTGCCTGATTACAAGAGGGCGTGTAAAATATGTCCAGTAACGGGGCCAGTTACTGGATGACTTGACCGGGCAAAATCTGATCGGTAATAATAATTTAGTAAAAGGAATACCTTGGACATTATGGCGAAGAATTAGTCGTATTGTAAACGGATAGTTTTGTTTTTTCTGATTTCTTTCTTTATTTTTTTGCGTTCAAACACGAAAAAGTGACACACATTGCCACTCAGTCTCAGGCTTTGACGGAATGTACATGAATTGCCAGCTAAAACGGTGGCCTTGTCTTGTGACATAAGTTGGAAGCACATAACCTTTGCGGAAGGTGGTACATGTACTTTGATATACCGCAAATACCCGAAATAACGCACATGCCCTGTTTATGGCGCAACTTCTTATTTCATCTGATTTATGGAAATTTTTGCAGTCAGTATCTGCAGTATCCTCATTATGATGATAATCCTTTGAAATGTAAAATTTGAAGATGTTGAAAAATTTACAAACAAAGAGTGTTTGTAAATAAAGCGCACCCATGAAATTAGGTTATTTCGGCCATTAATGGTATATGGTTGGAAGTGATAATCTCTTAGATTCAATTAGTAATAATAAATTATCTTACGATTTAGAACTTGAATATCACCCACATTCAGCCCATCGGCCTTTGTCTCAACTGCAATGAAAAGGCATACATGTAAAGACAATTTTCACCTGTATTTCTACTCGAGGCTATTGTTAATTGCGCGTCGGTGTCGAATTGCAGAAGTAGGTACACGTAATACTTGTATAAGGATAATAATCGGGTTTCTTTTGTGGAAGTTCACAACACTTATTATTGTGTGGACGCACACTTTGAAGCTGTATCTCTTACAGAGTATAATGGCAGCTAAATGGATTTTCTCCTTTTGACGTTTTTTGTAAGGCAGTGTTTGAAATGTCAAGTCGTAAAAAGTGTTTATGCATCATTTGATAAAATAACGGTAGCCCTGCTTTGTATGAAACAGGAGTACACGTATACCATTAAAAGCTTTTTACGGGGCAAAATGTAAAGATGCGTGGTATTGATCAAAGATTGTTTTGAATGAAAAGTCCATTATGTAAACCGATTACGAGTCCCGTTTGTTGGAAAACTTTTAATGTGAATTTTGTTTAGTCAGATTTGTGTTTCTGGAGCAATCGATAATGTTGTTTTGGCTTGCAAACCCATGTAAAAAGTCGGGGCCCTTAATGGTTATGGTGGGTCAAGACCAATATTGCCCATTTCTGATCGGCAAACGGTCAGTGAAATTGTAACCCAGATTTAGCTCGTTAAACGCAAAGTAAATTTGCACTGGACAGGATGCTGCGTGCTTTATCACTAGAGGCAAGAGTACAAGAAAGCCATTGCACAGTGGTAACACAATAGATCACCGAGTTTTTGTGCGGTCTCTTGGGGTTCGGTAAAAATTAAGAAAAGTTGCCCAATATGTAGTTCCAATCCTCAGTAGACACCTTATGTCGATAATTAAGAAGATTCCCCAATATGTCGAGAGTCTGTTAGAGAACATCAAAATTTGATTTGAATCGTCACGTGAATGAGTTTACACTTAAATTAAATACTGTACAGAATCGTGCAGGAAATCTTACTTTTCGCAAATTTAAAAACAATAGTTTACCAGGTTTGTTCCCTTCGGGTCTGAGAAAAAGTAGAAGCGACACTGTAATAATTACTTTGTAAATCGGTGTAATGCATTGGCGGATTTAGGGGGGGCGCAGGAGGCACCCATCCCCCTCCCCACCCCCCGGCCAAAATTTTCTTCATTTTCATGCAGTTTTTCCCAATTTTTGGGCGAAAATAGTTGAAAATTGAGTTGGCACCCCACTACGGGCCGGGCGTCCCCTCCCCCCCGTACCGGAAATCCTGGATCCGCCAATGTAATGTCTGTAACTTTTTTTCTCTACACTTTTTCCGTAGGGCTTTGCGTTTATCAACTTCCACCGACGCGAGGATGCAGCCAAGGCCATAGCAGGAGTGTCCGGCTTCGGTTACGACCATCTGATTCTCAAAGTGGAATGGGCCAAGTACGTACTCAGAAGTCCGTCCAATTAGATACTGTCCCCTGCGCACATAAATAAACCTTGGCCCACACCATCTTATGATAAATTGTAGGATTGCATATGTTACAATCTGCGCTCAGAACAAATTCGGAGTAAAGCCAGAGCAAAGCCGCGGGCATTACGGTTTCCATGGGTCTTATGCCATGTCACATTTAGTAGACTTCTAAATTCTTATTATTAATGCCAAATGTAACTCTAAAAACATTGTCGCAGCCCGCAATGTAATTTGGTATGAGCTTTTGTTGGCGGTGCTTTTGTTCAGAGAAGCACCGTAGATTAGTGCAGAGCATTCTATGGGCGGAATTAATATTTTCTAGTAGAGTACTTCCAACACCTGCGTTTATGTTCGGTTGATACATATGATTGACATTAACGACGACAATTAGTGTCCGGTGATTGTCGCTCTGCCAAAGTGGGCCTTTGTATTAGCTTGGTGAAGTACTTTCAGAAGCACCATTAAAAGCATTTATGAGGTGAACTTGTATGAAGTGAATGCGACATGGCCATTCCGCGCACAGCTTTTTGTAATAGATGTTAGAATGTAAACTAATTTTCTCAATACAAGGAGACGATAATCCTGTGCATGTTCAAATCTAAACTTTAAAACTCGTCTTAAATTTTAATTCACAGCATAAAAACTGAAAGTACAATCGTTCGTATGAATATCTTCGTTCCAATTAATAGCTTATTGATGGTGCCTTGTTGACCTATTCGTTGTTTAAATGTTGGTAAAAGCCAACTTGTTTTGAACATGACGGTAATGAATGACCAGTCGATCGATTGAACTGTCAGTGTTTTATTAACAGCTGACAGGAGCCAATTCTTCAAGCCCTTCTTCATGCATATGTATCTGATTTACACAGAACTTCGGGGCATATCCTTTGAGTAGATTTGCTGTCTACACAAGTCTTTATTTGCTCATCTAGCGGGAATGGACTAACTGGACTAACTAACCATCCAATGCAACTTGATCGGAATTGTTTAAATACTGCAAACCATTTGACGGTTATGTCCTTACATAGACAGCTGACAACTATCTGTGGAGTTGAAGCATAATTGTACTACACATATTTATCCCTTGGATTGTTTTATCTCACAAAGGATAAACAAGAGGCACTTAAAAATTTGAATGAATTTATTACATGGGAGACTCCAAGTCTTGTGAATAATTCATTGGCTTAATGTGGAATTGATTTATGTTAAACAGTGAACAAGGCGGTGATACCAGGAACTGCACGTGGATTTTTACTAATACGTGTTCGATGTAGAATATGCAATCACTTAACTGTACAGGAAAAACAGCTTCCCGCAATTACCTAAGTGGTAATTTCCATAAGAATGGACGTAAACAATTCGATGATGTTATGGCCGAAATGTAACGACTCTTCATCATGGAACACGGCGATATGTTATGATAATATAATTTACAGCTTGCTACGGCAAACAAAAAAAAATGATGAAGAGAATGTTGCATGTGGCTTTATGATGACAACTTTACAAAAGCCTCTTGTCCACACCTCTGATTCAGTAAATCACTATTTTAATTGTTTGTAACACAGTTCCCACCGCCGCCTTGAATTTCATGCTGAAATCCTAAATAACTGTTAGAAAGAGAAAAAGTGACAATTTATGATGAAGAATCAAGTCTTTTTCAATCGTAACTCTTTTAAACATCCAAAGTTTGGGTTACATAAACTGTGGCCCTACGTTGACATAATTAATGCTTGTTAAGCCAATGAGACTGTTTTCAATGCAGCATAAGCGGAATGTCGTTGTGTTATTTATGGCTGCTTAATGACAATTACTCTTGGACAGAAATTTAAAGTAGAGGATCTAATCATTACTCAATGTTCGTTTTCTTTATTATTTCAGGCCAAGTGGAAATTAGACGCCAGGAGTATGTAATGCTGCAAAGTGGAGAAGTTGTCTTTGCTCTTAAATATTTAAATGCAGAAAAATTTGTAATTTGTAGTGAAATAAAAGAAAGTAATTGCAACCTGATTCGGTTTCGTGTTTAAGTGTATTTTGTTTTCCCACCGAAAAATGTTTTCCAGGTTTAATTCACTTAACGCAACGGTTGAACCCGTGCAGAAATTTTGTTTGACTTTTCCGTGCTTCCATTAAATGAATTGCCAGTCAATTGATTTGGTCCTATGTTAAGTAATGGAATGGACTTTACAAATCCATGAGCATTAGATGGACGGGATAACAAGTTGAACTTGAACTCGACAAATAGGGAAATTGAAGAAATGGACATGCAATAAAAATAAAGTCAAAAGATAAGTTGAGTATCAATCGCTTGGTTTTAGCAAAAATAAGCTATCAGTAATTACATAAAAGTAAAGTTGGCTCCGGTAAAGGCTACCCCTTTGGCGCGTTTATAACCTAAGAATTCGGAATTTCTCCCAAGTGTACCTGTTTTACTTTATAATGTACACAGACAATTTTATTCCGAATCCCATTCCAGAAAGTAAGTGAAGATGTTAACACGCGTCTGTAAACGTGAATTAAGTCGAGGAAATCATACGAATAAAGAACGAATCTCAACAAAACGAGAAGCTACATTGCTTCATTAATGAACTACACGATGCTATGCTTACAAAATTTGTGTAATTCTATTTGGTTATGGAATGAAGTAAGCCATTAGCCGTCGAAGAACTAACAGACATGGATTGAGTTGGGGAAATCATACAGAATATCTGGTGGACAACAGCTTGACAACTATCTGTATCCAGGATACCAACCAACAGAATAACAGTGCCGTCTGTCATGTAGAAAGTGTCTAAGGGTGAAATAATAAGACACGAGCAGTATTGCCTTAGACAGTTTTATTGAGTGCTGAACATATGTACATATGCATGTGCGTGGTTGTGTGTTCCCGGCAGCACTGGCTGCTTACTGGCTGGGATGACCTTTATACTGCCAGTTGACCTTTATACTGATGCGGTAACCAAGGCTACGGGTAAACATAATAGACCGGCTGTAAGTCTCTAGATTAACGGGCTACATTGACGGAAGACTTCGCTAGACAGAAAGTAATACAATTATTGTTTTAACACATCAGTGGTGAACGCCGATGATATCGATACAGGCTTTGCATCCAAATGTATAGTTGTTTCCTGTAACTACTACCTTGGTTCCTAATGGAGTGCAGAAATACATGTTATATGAAGTAACGTGTCCATAGACATCTAATGCTTCCAACAATGGAGATTCATCAGAAAGTTGCAAGTCAGAAAATGGTCGCGACGGATAGTCCTAATAGAATGCAGAGTCACGAATCTGAACGCCACAGACGCGAACAAATTTTTAATCTGCGAAAATTGGTATTTCCGTTAAATCATTGCGAACAGTAAATTTTCGCGAAAATCGCACAGTTGAACGTCCGTGCACACAGAGGCTGGTAACAAAACGCTTGATACGAGCGGTTTGAACAAGTTGTAATAAAAGTAATAGAGATCACACGCTTTGTAGTGTGATCGTGACAGATATGACCACGACTTGTACAACAATTGCGACTTCTCAACGGCAATCAAACATTCGAGGTTTTTCCAAATTGGTTTTACTGTTCAATATTAGGCTAATTCAATGGGGCATGGTAATTGCAGAAATATATTGCTGTTTAATTCCAATTAAAGTTCTGGTATAAATTTCAGTATGGTTATTACAATTAGGAATCTATGTATAGTGTTTTAATTCCTTTTCGGTATTTGCCAATTTTGGTTCAAAAACCCAGAAAACACAATTAGGCTAATTAGCCTAATTCCATTAAAACCAATTTGGAAAAACCTTTTAGTGGCTGATCGTAAGAAATATCCCTATTGAAAAATAAAAGAAAAACAGCATGAGAAGTAGTAAGCGTTGTGACCAAATTATGAAATTCCTATCAATTTGGAAACGTAGAGAACAAAAGAGAAAACAAAAGAATTCCACGTTGTGTTTTTGACGTGCAATTGTTTCAAAAACTGCTGGGAATTTCATAATTTGAACGATGACAAGAAAACATTTTATTTTCTTAAAATGTTCCGTTACTTTTACAATGAAACAAAATTCTGAATTTGTGATGTTGAACCGAGTTACATACGGCCAATTCCTGATGCCTTTTGTCGCTGAAGATAGGAGCGAATTAATCGAATGTGAAATGGGTTTCTTTGGAGGAACCAAGAATCTGCCCACACAGTGTCAGGGTGTATAATGTGGATAAGGACGGTTTAAATTTCATCAATAATAGCGTCCATAAGTGTTCTTAAACAAAAGAAACCTATCGGATAAAGTCAATGCCTGAGAAGCAACTTTTTGACGAACCAGAGTTACCTCACTTTCTTTCAAAATGAAGGGGAAATGAATAAAAGGCATACATTTCCTATTGTACAATCTTGAATTAAAATTTATTTATTTTTGGCGACAGTATTTCACAGATTTTATGTGATTGATACTATATATTCATTTCATGCATAATTCAACTTTTCTCTTGGATGTCTTTTTGATAAAAGTCCAATAAAGGTTTATGATTGAATATTTCGATAGTAGTTTGTTTCACGAGTGTCAAACCCACATCCTGTGTACCTTGCATGCTGAAAAACAGTACTTGATGTATAAATGGACTTGTATCGTGCCTTTTCGCCAGCTAATCTGGTAGTCTTTTTCCCCGTAGAATATTGATATTTTCATGTAGTCTGAATGAATTATTAGAAAGAGACAGAGAATTGGGCAGCTAGCCTGCAACCTGCTGCAGTGACTTTCACACTAACGCAGGTACTTGAAAGCTGAACCCATAAGCTGCCTGCATCGACTCTTGACGCAAAAAAAAAAGTGTTGGCAAAGTAGTTGTATTCCCAAGGCAAAGTTTTACGTCTTCGTGTCCTGGAAAGGAAATATGGTAAGTCGACCTATTATTTTTTACTGTGATTTTAATTATAAGAACCTTTAAATATAGACCTCATTACTTTGGAGCACATAATGCCCAGGTGCGCAACTCTATCTGACAACCCCATTCAGATAACAAATAATTTCATTCACGATTCTGATCCGTTGTGCCAACTAAACAGCAAGATTAAATAACAATTATTTTAAACAGATCAAAAATTTTAAACAGATCAAACAGATGCATTTCGCTCAAATTTCGAAAATAGATTAAGATTGTATTTTGAGTCACTTAATTCTGTAAGAACAAGATACTTGTTTTTGCATCCACGTAAAATATGTAATTCAAAAGGGTAAAAATTGGCCTTTCTGGATCTATCCATTTTTCCAAAAAATGTGGATGTACAAATTTACTAGATTGTGGCATTTGGTTACAGTAACAACACAACATTAGCATTCTGCGCAAATAGATGTTCATGACCATCAAGACAGATGCTTTCCAAGTCTATTGGAAGATCGTACACATTAAACTAACAACCAGGAGAGCCAATAGTCATAAAGGCATGGTCGATCGTTGTATCCACAGATCTAAGCTGCTTTTGAATCCTCTGTATGTCACTGATAAAAGTCTCCAATAGAACTTGAGAGTAATTTTCGAGAAGCATCATCAATAATATTTATTTGTGAGATAATGACAATTCACGGAGCTAATTGAAACATGATTTGAGATAAATCCAAATATTGCCTCTTTTACCTTTGTACTTCATGAGAAAATCCAAACCAGGCTATAGTTTAATTTCAAATAGTTATTTGATTTCATGACTATTGCCGTGAACGTGAACTGATAATTTTCACTTGGATCGCATTAGCGATCACAACAACTCCCACCTCATCCACTGGCCAGAATTAATACTTTGATATTGTTTGTTTTTGTTTTTCTTTCATTTTCATTTGGCAAAATTTTCTTACGAAGGCGCGCCCTCTCTCCTTCAGAAATATCTTATGTTTCTTCTTTGTAATGATACCTAAGCCCTGTATAACTCTGGTGTATAATGACGTATTCTTTTCGCCTTATATAAATGTAAAATAAGTACGAAAAGCTGTAGCAGAAATGATATACAAATTTTGAAATGCTTCTTGGAGCTTCAATCAATAATCTTGATGCATAAAGCCCAATTAACAATATTTATGAAACGATAAGCTAATAAGTCAGTGCAAAGAATAAATAAATTGAAATATTTATTTTATCACTACTTCCCATTCTCATTTCAGAAGAACCCAACATTGCCACCACTGACAACTATATTGTTGGTAGCAGCTCTCACGATATCGCAATCTGAATGTAGATATGTGCTTAACCCTTCTCAGAGAACAATTATGAAACTCAAACAACTTTACATGGAAGATAAATCGACGGATTTGTGCGAAGACAACCCTGTAATGGGTGTCGAATGTGACGCTTGCGATGATATGGGATTGACCTTGAGGGAAACATGTTGCACTGATCTCTTACAGTTTTCGGACTGCCATCATCAGTTGGTGCCCATTCTACAGGACTTAGACACATTAGAAAACGAAGTCCCTGTCATTGTTGAGAATGACGTACCAGACGAACCAGCCATAAAGAGATATGCCAGCACATTCGCACGATGGGGATACTCTAAGGGATACTCACCAGTACAATGGGGAAGACCAATTACGGCAAGAAAGCGTTACGGAATGGTCTCTGGAAGAAGGTTCAATTTCAACAGGTTCAAACAAGGAGGCTACAACCATAACAAACGCCCCAGAGGAACGCACTGACTAAGAACTCAAACAGACTTTGGATGCAGCATAAAGTGTAACACAGGTCGATTCAAAACTTGAATAATGATTACAATTTTAAATTCAAATCTCATGGATTCTCAATAATTTCTTTCCGTTGTGATTTAGAGAGATGGAAAAATGTTGTAAACTTTAGAAAATGGTGAAATATTGCGTGAACAATCCTTGCACAGAATGTCGGGAAGACTCAGCTTCGAACTTTCATGTAATAATTATATTCGTCAGTTCACAAATGTAAGGAACAAATAAAGGAAAAAAAGCTATTCTTATCTTTTTGTTTGTTTCTTTGAAAGGTCGAAAGGCAGCAGATAATTCAACTTGATATTCTTGAAAGCATTGTGGAACAATACATATATACAACTTTAATCATGAAGCTGCCTAATCTTGAGCGTGGAGTGATAAACCATTGTTTTATCTTATGTAAGATACATGTATGAATACTAATGGTACAGAATTGGCCGAAATTCATTGCGTTAATCTATTCACTGTAATCCATACATCCAACAAGAGGAGCTGACCACCCGTCGTCTACCCCAATATCTGTTTGCGTAGTATGTCGGCCACACAGTTTCAACTGACAAACAAGATACACAATCTCGTAAAAATGTTTGATCAACTTCTGAATATTTTACAACTTGGTAACAATTGAAAACAGAAGAATTCCACGCTATGTTGATGATTGCGCATCAACACTGAGCGAATGCGTTAAATTCTATTGTTCCAAAACTAAGAGCATATTCGTGCTCTGTATTGTATCGGATTATGTTTTGATGCATTCTTTGTGCAACGGTTCATCAAAGGTCATCTGGTAGTTCACATTTGGCAGCCACAGCATTTAAGAATAGAGCACGGCTGGAAATGTATTTTATTTTGTGAACAATAGAATTGTTGTCTTTTCCCTCGATCACCAGCACAACGTGAGTTTCCGAAAATGAATAGCCATGTACGTTTCATCCTTCAATAGTCAAACCTTAAGAAAAATGTGATCGGAAAGTTAAATGAGCGATGGATCTCAATTTTTTGACCGAAAAACAATTTCTATCCATTGAAATGGCAAAGTAATTGGAATTTTAGGAAACTCAATTACCAGTTATCACTTATTTATTTTTGCACCGTAATGAAAATTAAAGTATAAAAATGTAAATCACAGCTCCTGAAATTCATAAAATCAATTTGGAAACGTACATGACAAAATTGAGAACAAAGGAACTCCACGCTGTGCTTTTAAAGATCCAAAACTGACAAGAATTTCATTTCCTGAATAACTCACTTTACCAGGAGAAAATGGTAAGTCCTTTATACCAATACATTATATCCTTCCCCCCAGCCCCCCCACCTATCTATCGAATTAATTGGTTCAGACGGTTTGGATCAGTGGTCCGGCCCTGCAATGCCCAGGAGCACGGCTTGGGTGTCGCGAGTTGACTTCACGATAACCAGCACGCAAAACCTATACCCATACGTAATTGGTTTCAACGCCCTCTATAATGTATTGCGAAGCTAATTATGTTACGAGGTGGTAGATGTGTTAAACAGTGAGAACAGTCTCCCATCGGACCAAAAGGAATTATTGTCAAGAGGCCGAAAACCGTCCAGCTTGCCTGCATCTTGCTGCACTTGCCGGAGTGACTTCACACTTGCGCAGGTAAATTGAAGCTGAGCTCAAAAGCTGCGAACTACCAGAGGAATAGGTTCTTTCATTCAAAGACGGCTAAAGGCTTCTGGATATATCGCAAGCTAAGGGACAACATGGTGAGTCTTCTTTTTTTTTCCTCTTAGGCGACAAATAAAAAATTAAAGAAGAATAGTAAGTGTCTGAGACTTGTACTTTTTATTCACATATATGTATTGAATTAATTGTACTTGCTTGGATGTATTTTGAAGTCGACTATTCCTGTAATAAAACACCATAAAAAGCGCTCAAATGTATATCTTCAGACTTTGGAAGTATTTTATAAAATGTTGATACGTACTAGAATTACATTTTTTCCAAAAAGAATTCAATCTCCGTTTATGTGAAATTCTCGAGCCCTCTCTCCCAAAAAGCGAAGAAAATTGGAATGTACGAGAACTAAGCCTCAAACCTGTCAAATATATCTTTACTAACTGGATTTTAGAGAAGTAATGCGAAAGAATTTGAATAATCTGTACTTAGAAATCACTGGATTGTTTAAGTACAAAACTTTTAAATTGGGGAATGATTAACCCTCCACACCAAAAAGCTTTCTCATTCACACAAAGAAGCTAGGCAAAACCTTACTTTTTTACATACAGTTTCATTGTTTCATATCTTCTCAAGTAAATCGCAATACATTTATTTATTTAGTAAAAACTTGCTACACAGAAATAAATTGGTGTGCTGTTCATATGGAACTCAATCGTAGTGGGAATTTCGATTGTTCCAAAATGTACCGATTTCATCAAATGTACAAAGCAGTAAAATTTCCAACACGCACAGTGGCATACAATTCGACAGTACTCAGCTCCTGAAATTCCTATCAGTTTTCGAACAATAACACATCAAAGGCACAGTTCGGAGTTCTTTTGTTCTCTCCGTTGTTCTGTACGTTTCAAATTTGATAAAAAAATATCAGGAGCTGATAAATTTAAGAGACCAGGCTGTGGTCGTAATTTATTTTAGCTTTATTGTGAGATGTAAATGAGTTCTATACTTATGATTTGTTGCAGCAATAAAACTGCGATGTACACGAATTACTTGTAAATCTCCCATGATTTCCCAACACTTCGCGCTTTTAGATTTTAATTTCGTTATTGGACTAAATCCCAAAACGTGGGAGGAAGCTATTGAATTAGAAAGACCCACACAGATTAAGTTAGGATTGAGATTTATGCAATCAGCAGTGAACTGATTTGGAGCTGGGTGCCTATACTTTTATCAATTTTCTTATTTGCAGGTCACAAAAAAGTTTTCTATCGACTTATTGCATAACCCCTTGACATCTTCTCCAGTTGATTAATTTACCTTACTGATTTCCCATCATTTTACATTTCAGGATACTTTAGCAGTGCGAACAATACTCGCGCTTTTAGCAGTTACAGCTTCGCAAGCTGATGACATCCTAAATCCGGCACAGAGAACCATCATGAAACTCAAACAACTCTACCTTGAGGACAAATCTGGAGACCTTTGTGAGAAAAACCCCATGATGGCCACCGAATGTGATGCTTGCAATGATATGCGACTGGGAGCAAGAGATGCTTGCTGCGGAGATCTTCTGCAGTTTTCTGACTGCCATTACCAGTTGATACCCCTCATGCGAGAATGGGACATCGCAGGTAACGAAGAAATGGACAATCAGATCCCCCAGATACCTGCCGAAACGGACGAAGCTGTGATGGAACCAGCCCGAAAGAGATACATTGCTCGCTGGGGACTGACCAAAGGCGAGAGTCCAGTCCAGTGGGGTAAACCAATCAAGCGCTACGGTATGGCATCTGGAAGAAGGTTCAACTTCAATAAATTCAAGGAAGGTAGCTATTCACACAAGCCATCAAGAAAGTAAAAATTTCCACTGAACCGTAGTGATCGACATCTCAGCCCACCCTGCAATTCTGTATTTGTTAAATCTAATATTTCCGCTCACTTATACTTGCCAAGAAATAATCTTTAAATGTGTACACATACAAATTGGTGAATCTTGTAGAGCTAATTTCAGCTTTAACATCTGGGCATTACAGAACAGTGAAGAGAACAATCCTAAAGGTTTGATAACTATACCAACACATTGTAATATTCCTTGTGCTACATGTTACTATGTTAAATGTTAATCTGGCAAAGTTAAAATGGACTGTGAATACACCATGCCTCCTACCACTATCTGCAGCTGCAGTCTTCCTTTTGTGGGAGAATGTGTGATAGTTACTACACCTAAGCAAACATTCTTGATATGTACATTTAATTTTCGAATCACTAAGCACATGCTATACCCCGTTTACTTCAAGGTTTACTTCAAACAAACAAATACATAATCTAGTTTGTACGATTTACTGTTGTTATCTTTATATATTATACGTGTACCAGTACTCGCATGTACTCTTTGCGGACTTATTGAAATCTATGACAAGCAACGAATGACATATTTATAAAAATGAATAAATAAATAAATATATAAATAATAACATATAATAGAATAAATAAACGTGGAAAGATTCTCGAAAATAAATATTATTGTTTCAGATGTATGTGCGTCTCTAATGTTGTTTGAAAGCACTCTTAATTTTATCGACTTGTAAAACATATCAAAACAATGATATCACGTAAATATATTCAGTAGGAATAAATGAACTATTATTTTTTCATAAGTTCTTCAGGTGAAACTGATTTGCCATTCCAACCCTTTAATTTCGATCGACTGTTTTTAATTAAATCTGTAATATCACAAGCGTTACGAGACATAAAAAGATAGAGGGATTAGTTAATTATACATGGAAAAACATCTAATCTAGAGAGCCTAAATTCTACCTGCATATGAAACAAATAACTGCATGTATCAGATCGATGTTTTCAATGCAGTATACAATTACTGCTCACGAAGTGCGTATTGTTTCGCTCATTGAAAATTACCGCCTCTACAACAGCTGCTGGACCGTATCTTTTTCTGACGAAGATCCCATCAGTACCCAAAAAACGGGGAGCGTTTTTCATGCAGACCGTAGGTTCGCAATCATGTCTCCTGCCAGAAACTTCACAACCAACCTCCAAAATGTGGTATGCAGGGTAATTGGATCGACCCAAGTAGTGCACTTCAAGGAAGGATCCCCCAGGTAAAGTTGTCAACCTTGGCATTTGTTGTATGCGTTGAACACTCCACTGTAATCCTAGTGATGTAAGAATTTAACTAGTCGACAACACATTCAAAGTCTGGGGTACAATTGGGTGGCTTTAAATTTTAATTTTGGCTGTTAAGATAAATATTTAAATATATGACATCTGATTTTTTTTTTTTTTTTTTTTGCTTTTTCAGGGCCAACGTATCATGCGAGCAACCATTTAGAGGGCCTGGAAAACACTGTTTTGAGGTCTGGATGAAGGTTAAAAAGCAGAAAACTGCAGTTGGGTTTTTAAGCGAACGAAAGACCACCGAGTACATGCGGGACACCCCATTAGGAGAGACATTCTTGAGCATGGGAGGTGCTGGGTGGATTCACCCTCATGAGACAGCGGCACTCAAGAAGTACGGAGAGGGTGACAAGGTCAAAGTAGAGGTCAACTTTGATGAACAAGTGGTGAACTTCTACGTGAACTCTGAATTTGCTGGCAAGGCGGATTGGAACTGCAATGCGGCCTTCCCTGCAATATCCTCTGATGGAGGAAACTGCGAATTGGAAGTGACATTTTCAGAGTAAACGTGAATTTCTCAAACCCAATCAGCTCATCTTTGAATAGTTTTAAACCCAATCACCTCGACCCTTCATCAGTTTCTTGAAAGGAAATATCTGAAGGTCGATGACTTATTCATCGAATCTACAGCTTTAATAGAATCGGCTCATTTAGAATCAAAACATTCCACCCACCATGTATTTTTAAAAAAACAAGTAAACACATTAACTGAAAACAAATATTTTTTATTTTTTATTTTATTCATGGACGGACATTTAACGCAAGTTTAATTATAACCAGTATGTAGCAATCGGTATTTCATAATTAAGGAGCAATTTGTTATTGCCAAGGTTTCAACATTGTCGCTTCAGGCTGCCAATGCTTATCTGTCAAACCTTTCATCAGCGACCCGCGAATTCTGCGATCACCTATATTTTCCGACCAGTGCTAAATGTAACAATCTATTTTACGACCACCTGCCATAAACAACAAAACCATTGTGGCAAAAGGGTGGTCGTAGATGACAAGCTTTTAGTAAGCAGCTCAACTCTAGTGACTTGCAAGAGACACAACACTGTTCCATATAAACATGTACCACAATTTCATTAGGAAAATTGAAGCTATCCTGTATTAACAATAAGTCAGATGTTACAAGCATGTATCGATGATTGGCATAATTTGCTCTACACAGTAACCTGTGCACCAGTTTCACGGAATTTTCACGTCTAAAAGGCCAATGTAAAATATTCCAATATTGTACATGAACTTCAGTGTGTTGACCAGAGTGAAAGAAACAATATACAGTATCACATTATCCGGGTAGAACATCTCTAAATTTTGGATGCAACACTCGAATTACATCGTAGCAATATATCGCAGATAACATTTGATATTTACACGTTTTCTTACATCCAAGTCGGGCACAAATGGAAAACAAATTATTACAAACGGGTATTACAGTGGAACCTGGGTCACTGGAATATTATCTTACGAATTCCCCCTCATTCATTAAGTAATCAAATCACTGATTTTGAATTTTAAATAACCTTAAAATTATACCAATAAAACTGGTTTGCAATGTTGGAGGGAATCCCACCCGAGTTTTAGTTTCGATTTCGTGACAAATATTGTTTCCGATGCTTAAATCTGATACAATCTTTTTTACTTTCAGGTAGAAAAGCACCGATGAATAAGTTCATGTGTATCAATAGGCAAATTGCCTCCTCTGTAATGTATAGCCTTCGATACTACCGCCGGAGACAAATTTTTTGCCGAGAACTGAACCTAAAGGGTGGGAAATCCGAAAGAAGGTTCTCTTTCAAAGCAGTTTACACTGTCGTATAATTTACAAATCATAGAAATACATCACAGCTAATACGACCAATGGTCTTGTGACTAGACATAAATATGTGCATTGGGAAGATACTCTTTTACCATAAATCTTAATACATTACCCATGTATGATATTAATACGAACATCACAAAAATATTATGCTAATATTTCAATACAACTTATTGCTTTTCACAGGCAAGATCTTTTTAACCGAGTATTAGCTTGAAGGACGACGTGCAAAATACATGATCTCATCAAAGATCATAAACTGTATTTTACACCTACGGTGTGAACAGACGATCAATACTGAAAGGTCATTTTCAAGACGTACAAAGTGACATAATTGCATAATATGGCTTGAGCAAGTACCAGTTACCTAGGATTTAGTCAAATCTTCACAAAGTCTATAATACATAGAAACAATACTACGACACTTTCAGAGGCACCGTCTACTTACATAGTAAGACTGCATCCAGTTTTTTTTTCTTTTCACAAGTTATTGCAATTTTTTATGACATGCATGCATTTGATATGTATTGTTCAATCTGGTTTTTTTTTATTTTAAATATTAAACTGCTACTAACGATGATTTTGAAATCCAAGGCAGATTCTAATGTATAGAAAACAGTTTTAGTATCAGAAAGTAAATTCTTGTTCACTCCTTTTTTAAATATTATGACTAGGGTTTACTATTATATAATAAATACGTACTTTGCTGTTAACGTGGCAACTGGTAGTAAGCTTTTAGGAAGATACAATGTATGTTTGTGGAATACAGTTTTAAGAAATAAAGGATTTACAAATCGATTTGAATAATTTCTGCAAGTCTTTTAACATTTACAGTATGCTGCCAACACGAAAACATGTGTCACCATTCCCATTTTATGATACTGGGCAAAGAATGGTTTGCAAAGTTAAACATTTATTGAACTGAACATACTGTACTCTGCTTCTGATTTCTCTTCCTCGTGTCATATTTCTCAGCTCGTCTTCTGTTTCCTGCACCAACAATAAAACATCACTTGTACAAACAATATTTACAGAACGTTAATGAGATGATAAATATTTAACATTTTGTCGACCAGGTGAAATGTCCCAAATGGTTTCTTCAGCTCAGCACTTGCAAGGACACCATGCTACTTACAGATATTTGAGTTTAAAGTTCAAGGTGTCCTTACAAGAGAGATTCCACTCTATTGTAAACTAATTTTACCGTCTAAAACAACATTGTGAAATTTGTCATGATCAAATCTTGATTTTCTATAGTTTTCTGGGGTTAATGCATACCTGCTAACCAGATCTCCCTTTCAAACTGCCCGCCACATAGAGGGATGCTGAAATGAAGTGCATTCTCATCATTTGAATTAACTCCATTATCATTGCATTTTAATCTGTATGGGCATTTGTATCTTCAGTGTTGGCTCACAAAGTTTTAAAAATGTTACCACTATAATGTAACTTTTTATGTTAGCATTTAAACCAGCCCTATTTAAAGCATATTTATTTGTCATATTTTACAGATAACAATGTCATCATAAAAGAGTCTTACTTGTCTCTGCCTGGCCGAAGTTCCACTTCAAATACAGCAAATACCGGTCTATGATCCGACTCTTTCAGAGTCTCGACTGCTCCGTAATGCAAGCAGCTTATTGAATTCTTCTTTTTACATCTAAACAATATCCGATCCTACAAAGATGGGCACAAAAGTTTACTTATCATATTAAGCATGTACATGTTCTTTTCTCATGGTACAGTACTATTCAAGCTGATAAAACCCAGTTTGTAATAATTTATGTACATAGCCTTATTTTTTTCGAAATATGCAGATTCGATTCTTCCTTGATTTGTACCTAAAAACGTAAAATATGCCATTACAGCTATTAATTTGATACATACGGTATAACTGGGAATTCTCATCTTCTTTGAAGTATCAAATTTGTCTGTTCCAATATCATATTTGTACGTTGGTTTGAATTTTATCCTTCCTTCCTGGAAGTCTTGAAACGCCAATTCTATAATTAATAAAAACAGCTTGCTAAGCTTACAGTTACAGTTTTACACTTGCAGCAGTAAATTGAATATCTAAGTAAGTGTAAGATCAAAAAGACATGTTTTATTTGCAATACAGTGGGATCATTACCTTCATTTCTTACTCTGAACAGTTCGTCGTGCACAATAAGATCCGTAAAATTTGGCATATCTTGGGCTTCAATTCCCTCTATTGTTCTGGCTAGTCTTTCCCTTTCTTTTTCAAGTCGAAAATTAAGATCCCCAGACCAGAAAACACAATCAAATCTCGATGTGACACCACCATCATCTGCAACTAATAAAAAAAAACCTTGCATGTCTACTACTGTCGTGTCGTCTCTTTGTCTACAACAAAATAATTATTCAAGTTTAATAAAACTTAAGAAAGAATTGTGCAACTTGCCATTTTTCTTTTTCTTTGTTGGAGTACTCTTATTGTTGACATTTTTTGGTAAATTCAAACCATTGTTTATCTTTTGATAATCAGCTGCCCTCTCTTTGGCTTTACCATCATGAGCTGAAATGCAATTGTGCAAAGCTTAAAATAGCATAGAATGTTACTTTGTAACAATGCGATTGTTGTAGGTTATTGTCAATATCTGGCTTATATTTTGACTGCAGAAATGAACATGTTTCAACAACACAGGTAGCATGACAAACAGCTGGTTCAACTTTGAAGTTATTCGCGACACATTAAAACAGTCTACAGGGGATCTATGCAGACATTTCGCACAAAAAAGAAGAAAAGTAACATTCTTACGTGTGAGATGAGCATTGACAAACAGAAACGATGACCCAAAGAAAGTGAAACTGACTGCAACCGCTCCTTTTGTTTTCATGCCAGATGGGCCTGGTCGCGTTGATATGTTTGCTTCTTCCGATACTGTGAATGTGCAAGGGTTTATTAATTTACAAGTCAACTATTTATTTAAATACCAAACTGAACATTTAAAAGGGCATTTAAAGATGCAGGATGGGTATAAACATATTCAGGAATGATGTTTCCTATTCAACTTATGTCACTAGAAATGTTGTGTTATCTTCACTATCGTTTAATGGCCCCACTGAGTCACTGTGACCACACAAATTGTAAGAAAGGCTGTTACATGTAATGACTGAATCATGCATTAAAACTTCCTGATTTACCTGAACAAAACCAGATTAGGTCTCTACGGAGGAAAATACTGAGATACAGACAACCAAACGCTGCTGAGTGAAAGAGAACGTGGTGAGGTCCTAAAGTCTCCTGCTGGCGAATCTCCCACTCCTTCCTGTAATACCGACCAATAAAATTAAAAATGATAATCATTTTTGCTTTGCAATGCTCTTTATGCAAAACGATGCATATTTATTTCTTAAATGTCACATAATTCTCTCATCGCACCGCTACAATTATATTGTGAAATGTCGCACCTCCCTTCCCAACTGGAAAGGCTTTTTCACATTACACAAATTGCGCGATTCTTTCTATCTTCTTACTATTTATACTATTGTTCTAATGTTATATATATCTTTATAGTATGTAATGATGGTTAGTACTTCTCCTTTTCTTTAGTTGTGTTTCACTCCAAGATCATCACTAGATGGCGAAACGGTGCTCTTAACCAGTGATACAAAACAGTATTTTACA
>JBCAUI010046448.1:0-20797 GCA_038406195.1 Haplosyllis anthogorgicola | reverse complement strand
TCAGTCCATATTTCATGCCAGATATTTATTTTATGCTGTCTGGAACAGTACAGTTTCAGCCAACTCATTGCTTTTACGTTTTGTCAAGTCTCAATTGCTTATGATTTGCATTATTTATTGTAGCACTGCCTATGCAAGTTGCTACCTCAGCTGTTATTAAAGTGATATTTAATTAAATAAATGTAATAGAAACGGCTTTAAGCTTTCGCTTGCTCTTTGCATTCACTCCGCCTCACCACCGATTGATGCTAGTCGACATTGGCAAAGATATCAAACTATTTATGTCACAAATAAAAAGCATAATTTGAATTCAGCACAAGGTGTTAGACTTTTATACAACAACTTCAAGGAACCGTTGTATTACAATAGGATCTTCTAACTAGTAATATATTTACGTGCACTTTTAAGCAATACTAGAAATACATTTTGCTCCAACTAAAGTATTTTGTTAAATATTTCAAAATAATTACACAGATAACCCCAACTAAAATAATTTCTTTTGCTGCGCCATGTTCACACCAAATTAACCTAAAAGAACAGAAACAACATTATAATTTGACATTTAATTTTTTTGGGGTGGGGTGGGGGGATCAACTCCATAAGTAAATTTTTCATTAACATTTAAACTTAAGAAAAGTTATTCAATTCATCATGTTTTTCCACTGTTAATAATATTACATTGAAATTTTATTTGAAAGTGAATGCCCTGAAAATATTTCAAGTAGTTTATTTTTCCTGTAGTGCAAAGGCTACATATTTCTGGTCCCCACCATTTTATCCCTTTAAATTGTTCTTTAACATTACTGGGATTTTTGCATGCAAAATATCATTTTCATCATCTCCAATAGAACGCACTTTGGCAGCAGTTCGGAATTTTCATTAAGAGGAACAAAGACTGAATCACATTACGGAGATTTTTTCCAAGAAGACGGAACAGAACCGGGTAACACGCGATTTCCTAGTTAAGGTTGCTGTCTACAAGTGGCCCATTGACTCAAATAGTTTAATGTTTGTGAAGGATAATATAATGATGAAATATGCAAAGTTACAGCATGACCCACCAGCCAGTTTGTGAGTAATTCAATGCAAAAGATGACCACCAAGACTATTAAGATCAATAGAAAATGGCTGTTAGTTGACATAGATGTGGTGAAATTCTGTTAAACTTTGACACATGATAGATCTTAATATTTCAACATTTTTACAGCATAATATAAGGATCAAATAATTTCCCAATAATCTTAAATTAATAATTAGCCTGATTATGAATAAACCTCAGTCATCCCCCATCAGACAACATGCCTTATAAAGTCATGGCTCATTAATTTTTCTCACCTTGTTTGCCTTATATGGGAAGGTAAGATCATAACTCTTATGGGGGCACACTTAGAAACAATAAAAGTGGTCAATGAGTGATGTCATACCACATGGTCACTTGTAGACGGCAACCTTAAGCACTGATTGAAAAAATAACCGTCATCGAGTCTTTACGTTATGAGGTAAATACATTATGAAATCAAACTACGAGTTTGGTTGCATACAGAAAGTCACTCGTAATTTGCGTTGGTAAAAGCAGAACTTTCAATGCGACTTAACTCGAGAACTCGAGAACTTTCAAAGCTCTCAAACTAATGTTAAAGTGCCATTTGCAATTTTGATCAAAGCAGCTCATTATGTTTCTATCAATTTGAAAACGTACATAACATAAAGCTAGAACAATAGAATTTTACACTGTGCTTTTGACATGCTCCTGTTAAAACTGAATTTCATCCTCTGGTAAGTTATAAAGGCAAACTAACAAGATGACCCAAAATCTATGTGCAATTTTTTCTTAACTTTCAAAGATCATAGGAAGCAGAAAACAATAGATGTTCACGCCAAGCTAGTTTTTTTGCTTGTTTAAAAAAATAACAACATGAAGCCACTCGTTTAGAACGTTTCAACCACTACCATTAATAGTAACACCAGTTTATTTAGCCTTGCTTCTTACAGCCATTCTTGGCACCGCACCAGATTAAGAGTAAATTTATGGTGGTTTGTTAATTAGTCAGCCACCCACCCCAAAAGAGGTCGTTGCCAACACTTGACAACGCTTTAAAATGAACATTTTTTAATTTAGATTTTGAAACTACTTTTATTGTATTAACTTTTTGTTGAGGTGCAATCAAGCTAAAAGTGCGTTCCATGATATGCTAGGCCAAGAATATATCCATTAAACAGATAATCTGTATATTCTAATGAGAAACCAATGAGCCATTCGCTCCAAGACAATAAGCATTAACCTGCTGCCATATATCAACATCATCATAGTTATTCCACATGTATCAGCTTAACGGTTAAAAGGTACGTTTTAATGATGTGTACTCTTCATGTCATTAAAAGTCCATCTAGGAAAAACAGTTAAACTGCCCTGAGCATGTCACCACAATAGATTCTATTGTGCAAAATGTGGACAGGTTTATTGTTCTTACAAGTGGCATTATTTTGCCTTAGGACATTTATATTCTGACAGTGTCAAAACTTTTCTAGTTTTTATCAAGAAAAGAATGAGACAAAAACAAAACGGTTTGAAAACGTGAATTTCATTGCAATTTTATTGTATTGTAATTTTCCTACTGTCACTTACATTGCTGTGATAAAGATCAGAATAAAAGTTTAGATTAAGTACACATAACAAAAACTGCAAGGATGCAACATGGTCATTCCAAGATTCTAAAAAAATAAAAGATGAAACTTAATTTAGTGCAAGAAAATGTAATTTTATTGTATTATCTTATTGTGAGCAATTACATTATTCTTCCAAATGACAGCATTTTAACTCGGAGACACATAGTCTTTTTATCAGCCGGTGCAAGTAATTAAAAACAAAGAATAAAATGACAAAAAACAAGAATTTACTGAAATAAATTGCGAAGAAGATTTGACGTAAGAATCTGACATGTCACGCATGGCTGAATGCATTGTAACGATTAAAGCTAAGATTACACCCGTAAGGCTTGTACACTGTAATGTGGTGTAAGTTACATGTGTATTGTGTATGTTTAGTCATACAGTCTCAACAATGAGTATCACTTAGATCTCTGTCTCGTGTGGTCGTTCTGCTACAATGACAATAGACTTACCTCAACATGAAGAATGGTTCAAGCGAACCTCAAGTTAGATGCATCATCGGAAGATCCTTAAATTGTTAGTCTTTTTCGTCTAAAATTAGAGAGTTTAAGTTACACGTTCATCTACTGAAATTTCTATCATTTTGGAAATGAAGCGAACAAAGGAGAGAACGAAAGATTTTCACGCTGTGCTTTTGATGCGCTATTGTTCCAAAATGGTAGGAATTCCAGTCTCTGTTTCCCCGTCCTGAAGGAGTAAATTTCAAATCGTGAAGTGTTAAAAGATAAGTCGCGAAATTTTATCACATAAAATCACCAGATTCAACCTCAGCCACAAATGTAACCCCGTTGAGTGACTCGGCGATGTTATGTTTCCTGCTGAGGTGGAATCAGGTGATTTCAGAATTCTTCTTGAATGAACAAATTGACGTAAAACGAATAATTTAAACTCTCTTTTGTGTCTAAGACTGTGGAATTTATCACTGAACACGCTAACGTTATTGAACTAAATTTTTCTTTTATATCTTCTTCACTTCTTCATTTTACAATAAAGTAGGTACATGGTCCAAAAAGCTCAACATTTCAACCGTTAATTGAACTGCAGTTGTTTCATTTGAACATAATTTATTTTCCAGCGTGTTCAACAAATTACCACAAATTGAATTTAAAATAATTAACTGACTTTTCACATGAACCATTCTGTCCTGGTTCCTTCTCTGTCTCATAAAGAAACACCTTATGCAACATTCATAACTTGGCACTGTGTGCACATGTTAAATTGAATTATTGCTATGTGTTTGCTAAACCTGTTAAAATAGGAGCTGACTCATTCATAGAATAATAGTCAAGGTCCAGCTCCTGAAATTCCAATCAATTTTGGAACAATAACACATCTAAAGCACAGCATGGAATTTGTTCTCCCATTTGTTCTGTATGTTTCCAAATTGAATTTCAGAACCTGGTAGCGCTATGTTTATCTCATGTAAATGAGAACAAACTCACGGACTTCCATTTGTCTCGCACCAGAGGAATTTTACACAGAGAATCAAACCTATTACATGGATCTGTATTTTATCTGGACATTTTTTTACACCACAGACAAAGCATTGCGTCTTACAAATGACGTTTTGTTACTTGAGTGACGTCGTTCCGTCATTATCCATGGTGTGACTGTTGCGCTTCATTATCTTATTGGGTGATTTTAACTTCAAAGTCCTCAATAATGATGATGTGGCAGATGAAAGACTTTTATTTAATTGACAAAAATGTCGGTAATTTGAACAATTTGTAGAAGAAATGTAGTGGAGCTTTAATTAGGCACAGATGCCCACAGTACTACACAGCAGACAGGTATAATTCATATGTCTTTAGTACAATAAGGAATAATGCTTATTGAGCTCACTGAGCTCCCGGGTGGTATAGTGGTGGTGTAACCTGATCCGTCTGTCTGTGTGTCTCGCAGACTTGAGACCTCCTCCTCTCTATAGACGTATTGTGGTGGATGACAGGTAAGGAGTGCTCTCCCTCAGAAACATGTGCCTCAGTGCCATTAAACATTTAAATACATCAAATGTATATTGAGTTGGACCATTTTTATTTTGGGGAGAAAGGAAATTGAGTCTTGTTGGTTGGATAAGTATCCACTAAATTCAACTCCTGAAATTCCTTTAAATTTTGAAACGTACAGAACAAAATAATGAATTTTAGAATTTCACGCTGTGTTCTTTGTGTGCTGTTGTTCCAAAAGTTGCACCACTGTTTAAATTATCTGCACAAATGTGCAAGATTCATGTCAATATCTACAATAGAACTGTAAGATTAAACACATCACCATATAATTTCCATTGAAAAAACAAAAACCTTTCCCAGAAATTTTGAACTTCAATGGGATAGCCTAAGCTGCATCTTTTTACAATCATGATTTTTGGAAAAGTAGTGATTTTTAAGTATTTCGTGATCTAAGGTGCGCTTCCCAATACGGAGATGTTCGGCTGGGCCTGGGATGTATTGCGGGATGTATTGCGGGATGTCACCTCGCAGACTCCGGGGCGACACTGCCAACAGCCCCCGGGGGGTAAAACGTAGGGATCAGAGCCCGCATAGGATAACGACTAATCGAACGAGTTTGCGATTCCAAATTTATACAATTGCTAATTAATCGAATGTGACAACACTGTTTCTGGCGTCATGGCGTCATATAATGGTTGGATTGTATGACAGCGTAAAAGTCTGATTACACTTTATCTTGTCATCTTGTCAGGTGACGTTGTCACGTCGTGTTTTATGACGTGTTTTATGACGTCATTTTATGGACCGGATGTTGATCAATTATGCCAGTTGATTTTGTAAAGTTCTTCATTCAGTTCGCCTGTTGCTGTCTAAAAAAGGTGAAAAGGCATTTTGATAATTGGTTAGTGAAGTAAAAACCAAATCCTGTTTTGAGCAAATAAAGGTCTACTCTCATTCGTATCGCAATGAAGTGTGCGTGAAACTAGTTCTCTTCACAATATCTTTTCATATCACCACAAAAGGAAAAGAAAGAAACAAACAAATGTGTAAGTTTAAGGTACAAGTGACAGAATTGTTTTTAACTACTGCTTATTTGAAAATCCGATCATCCGGCTTACCGATCTTGCAAACTGTGTCCGACCCCTAATACCGCGTACCCACACCCTGGAGCGGGATTGCTCCTGGCGACTTTTCGGGTATAATGAAAAAAACGGTATTTTCTCCGACTATACCCTTGGTAGCGGATGATGGATGGCTCATCAAATGTTGAAAAGTAAATGATAGGTTGGTGTGCGACATTAACTTGTGACTGGTGACACCCAGGGCAACCGTAATGATAATTGTTCTTTCTTGTATTTCAGTATTGTTGAAATTTTGCTGTATCTAATGCTATTTGTATCAAACAAGACGGATGTGTTTTTCTCATGGTATAAAACTTACACCGATATATTATTTGATTCTTCGATTGTTGGAAAAAATGTCTTGCTTGAGTTTAATGATGTCTCGAGATTTATAAAGCATTGAGATTAAGAAAGGAGTTTTACGATTATGGTGTATCATAGTACTGTAAACGTACTTTTAAAAAGATTTTTATAAATTAAGGTCTTTTATTAGGCCACTGGTGCCCCTCTTTTAGACTTGAGGTAACTCTGGCCATGGGTTTTGATTTCGGGAAGAATCTGTTGCCTTGCGAATGCTTGCTTGTGTATGGTAGCCAATGCTGCTAAGCTGGGTTGCCACTTGATACGAGCGAAACTACTCAAGGATGTTAGCAAGCAGACAGCAACGCAAGCACTTGACTACGAATATTCTTTTATGATAGGTCTTTTTGCTTATGAATGACGAAAAAGACCGATTATAAGTCCATGCACAAAGTTACGGATTCGAATGTTTGGTAAGCGTAAAGAAAACAAGGACAGCCAAATGAAATTTTGAGTGGAGAATTCCACATTGTGGTGTGCTTCAATGTAACTCAACTGGACTGATCCATACACAGAACAGACCTCTAAATCTTCCCTCTTCATTTTACCATTAGACCAAGACAAATAGGAATAATTCCCCTTCAGTGCCTCTCTCATTGTCTGCATAAGGTCAAAGTTAATGGGATTGTTCCTCACCCTGACGTGACCTTTAATTAGGGTTTACTGTCACGTGTACTGTCACGTGACCCACATGATCTATGTTATTATTACATCCAGATTTGAAGAGGTCACTCCTTTTCTTTTCAGAAAACAAGTTGAAAATCCACTGGAGGAAAAACCTCACTGACATACAAGGAGAGGAAACGCTTTTCCACATAGTAGAGGTTTTCTAAATTGGTTTTAATGCTCGGAATTAGGCTAATTAGGTCTAATTCAACAGACTTTGTAATTGCTGAAATGCACTCTTGTTTAATTGCAATTAAAATTTTGGTATCAATTTCGGTATCATTATTACTGTTAGGAACATACTGTTTTAAATCTTTCCCAATATTTGCCATTTTGATTTAAAAAAAACCCAGAAAACAAAATTAGCCTAATTAGCCTAATTCCATAAACCAATTTGGAAAAACCTAGAATATTACAATGCAATTTGGACTAAAAGTATAGTTTGCGATAATTTTGTGACAATTTTATTTCATTCACCGAAGATCCGAAGTCGAAAACAGTACGTGGAATTCGTATCAAACGTTTATCAATAAAGCATCAAAAGCAGAGTGAAATTCTTTCGTTCTCTCCTTTGTTCTCTTCTTTTCCAAAATTGTACGATTCTGTGTACTGGGGGACAAGACCTTATCTGCTTTCGGGTATTTCTTAATTACACATTTTCATGTATTGCAATACAAAAGATAAGTGAGATATTTGTGTATGTTTTGAACTAAACTTTTATTACACATAAAGGTTTGACAATATAACATCATAATAACGTCATCATCATTAGTTGCCATGGCAACTTGGTATCTAAGCAACATAACGGTTTTGTTTTATCATACCCATAACTAACATCCATTTATTTATACATAATACTTGCAAATAAACCTTCATAAGTATGCAGTAAATGAGATCTTTGCTTGGAGTTTGTCTAAATTTAGTACAAAATGGTCATGAAATAATAATACAAAATATTTTTTTTGCCTTTTTCATAATATTGTAGCAAAAACAAAAAGTAACCAATTACCCAGTAACCTCTTTAAATAACTCAATAACCAGAAACATCAAGGGTATTATAATCAATTACTTAATATTCATTGCTTAATGAAGCACATTGACAAAAATGACACCTGTAAATTGCGGTGAAGGGAGAACACACATTCACTTTAAATAGAGCACCAAATAAGGAGTGAAAGATTTAACCTTTTCTATCCATTCATCATAAATACAACTTTTTACAATCTCAGTACATTTATTTATTAAGCATTGGTATTGTATACTTTGGGTGTTTTAATAATATCAGTCTCCAATATTATTTAACACTCAACCATTTGTTATCTAGAATTATGTCCATTAGTTTTACAATTATTCTTCATTTTCTAGACATAAATTAATGGTATCTAAACATCTCCATTCTGTACATGAGGCTTGTCATTTTAACAACTGTTATCCTGGTTCTAGATTAAATTTTATCAAAAAATTGTTCCTTACAATATATACAAATAATTACAATCACAAAGGTAGAAAATGCACTTTTTTTCAAATTGTTTTACCAGGATTATGAGTGGAAATGGCTACGATAATGGCTATTTTGTGAGATCAAAACTGGAAATTTGACGTCATAGATCTAAATGGGTCATGACCTCAAGACATGACGTCATAATAAATTGTCAATGGAGGTACTCAAGGCTGGTCTGTTCCTCAAGTGCCAGGGGACCTGTAAGGGTTTTAATTCCAGGGTAGCAAACAAACTGCTGTTTCCTAGCCAGAGGCACTGCATGGGAAAATTACCATAATTGTTGGTTAACTGTACAACGAGATCAAAGCATGCACAGGACATCCTTGGGTCCCCTGGCAGCCCTCGGTAGCGTAGGGGTAAGAAGTCCCTCTCCCCGCCGTACCTCCTTCCTTTACCGGTACAAACTATCCCTTCACACACCCCGCACACCACACGTCCCGTACTGGGTCCTGTAGACTTGGGGTTACAACCCCTTCACTAGCCCTGGGGACAGTGCCCAGTTTACGGGGTACTTTTTAACCATGCACAACAATAGCCTGTATTATGCTCCGCAACAATTTACGACAACCCTGTTTTCAATAAATGCTTCACCTTGTTGCTTTTTTCACAAAAAAAATTGGCGCACATTATTATTTTTCATTTTTACAGCTATTTTTATTTTGAGGAAACACAAGCACCTACAGGAAGTTATGTTCATTTTTCGTAAAACGAAATCATACAGGTGTAATTTTAAGTAAGTTCTCAGTCATCATCGTTATCATATTCAAAAAGCAACTACAACGCTGCTGTTGCATTGGTATTGTTGCTTGTCATTATTATTATCGTCATCAATGTTATTATTAACCACATTTACTAGATATTAGACTAAACCTTCAATTCCCAATCACAACACTGAGAACTGAAGATAAATTAGAATTACAGATATTTACATAATGTACAAGAGATTTGAATCACCAATTGGTAAGACTACAGTACAGTAGTGGTAGTATGAGATTCCATGCCATTTAAGCACAATATAGTACATCATCATTTAAAACAATTCAAAATGTCAGTTGTGTTCGAAAACACACAGCAAGGGATGTCATTCATATGTCCCTCTGAAAAGCAACGAAGTCACAACACAGTAATAGAGTCTATCACGCATATGTACAGGGTTCAGTTTTCCTGCTTGAGGTACAAGTCCCGTCTATCTTCATGTTATGTTACCAGACAACCAGTACAAAAATCTGGTACCACAAAAACGTATGAGTTTGTGGGGACAGTTATGCAAACCCTGTTTGCCCATAGAAAGTGGTTGAAACATTGTTATTGGTTGATGTATCTGTCACTGGTTACCAGTAGTTTGGGAATCACATACTGATTGGTTACAATTTGGTATCAGCACCATTGTTGTGCTACGACTGTGTAGCAGTCACATTGTGTCACAAGTGAGTACCAACCATTGTTCGTATGGTTCCCGTCGAATCGTCACATGTCCTAACGGATTCGGCATTTGACGCTAGTAACCAACTGTTACCAGTTGTAAGATCAACAGTCTCATGTTATAGTTCAAATCCAGTTCTGCTGTAGACACATTCCTGCAGTACAGAGGTGGATCCTCCTCCTCCTCCTTCTCTTGTAGGTGCAGCAGGTGTGGCTGCAGGCACCAGTGATTGCTAGGCAGTGATAGCTCCTACCATGTTAGACGATGCCGAGAGATTGAGCCCGGAGGGGAAGCCACCGCTACCGAGACTCGGGGGACTGTGGCTGCTGGACAGGTTCAACCCAGAGGAGAACCCGGCGAGACTAGAACCGCTGCCGCCTAGGCTGGGAGGGTTGTGACTGAGGGGGAAGCCTCCGCCCATGCCCTGGTGGTGTGGGTGCTGCATCTGCTGGCCCATGTACCCCATGCTCCCCAGGCTGCCGCTACCCCAGCCCATGTGCCCGTGCATTGCTGGGTTCAGGTTCGGGGATCCGAAGGTGTGGAAGGGCTTAGCATCCAGCGGGCGTAGCAGGTCGTTCATGCAGTTCTTTCCCTTCTTCTTTGACTTGGTTGACATCTTTCTATTTCTTGTTTGGATGCCATCTTTTTTCATTGTCAAAGGTCTGTTAACCTACAAAGACAAAATAAAAGATCCATAAATAAAACGGTTAAAAATAAGAGATTTAAATGTAACAATGAAAGAATTAAATACACTTTATTCCTTTGTGATTGATTGATTCATGGAAACAAAGCTTGATTTTTTCAATGTATTGTGATTTATTTAGTGATTCTCCAAAACAACACAAAACAATAAATTATGAATATATCATTATGATCAATACGGCTTTTGTGAGCCGGTACAATGTGTATTGTGTTACATAGAAAACGTTATTTGCATCATTTGTACCGTGTTTTTGTACCAACAGACAATAGCAAAGCTGACTGAGTCAATATCGTGTAATGTGATTTCTTTAAGCTGTTGTATTTATTGTGAAGTGGGTTTGATTTGTGAAATAAAATCAAGCACTGATACCTCAAATGCAAATACAAATTTAAAACCAGGTTTTAGACCTTAGTTTAGATGGAATCAAATTTTCACATTTTTCATGATTCCAATTAATTGGAATAGTTCACTGAACTTTTATCGGGGACACAATTATGTGAAAAAACCGAAGATAAAACCCAAGATAATTGCTACAACTTAGGCTGATGAAAATTTTGGAACTATAAATAACACACTTTATTCTCCTTCTTTTTTGGAGGGAAAATTCACAGTAGTGTTAGTTTTTTTGTTAGAAAACAGATTAGGCTGGGAATTAGACTGGTTATCTATGTATTAGATCAGCGCAGGCGACAGGGGATCAGAGATTGAGGGAGATTTGTTTCTGATTTGTCCGATTGATCGGGGGAATTTGCGTCGGATTGAATGCAGAATTTTTACGTCTTGTGGCGACGCATAGATTTCACCAGCTAAACTTCTCAGAAGGGAATCAACAATTTAGAACTTGTGTAATAATGTAATTTGGGTTCCCTGTGGCTTGGTCTTGTGTTTGGTCACAAAGGACCTGGTCTGGATAGCTTCACACAGTCTTTGTTTGTACACTAGGGCTGTAATACCTCTTGGTCTCTACTGGCTTTAAGTCTCTCCTGTGCATTGCTTCAGCCAAATCTTTATCAAGATAAAAATCTTAAGCTCAGAGATTTTCTTTCTTATCAAAACATCTTCAAACTTTACATTTTGGCAGGATTATTTCCCCTCAGGCAATTCTTTATTGGGATTGAAGTTGTATTCAAATAAAATTAAGAATAAATAATAAATATCTAAATTAATATGTAATCCTTTTAAAGCAAACAAAGAAATGAGAGCCATTTGATATTAAAATTTCTGCCAATAAACTCTGTCCATCAGAGTGCTATTTGGTTTCTCAATTAACTAATTAAGCTTTTGTTCCTTGAGTTGCCGGTTAGAAGTCTAAAATTAACTAAATTAGCATCTGTGTTGTAGGCTTCATGTTAAGTGAAAATAAAACTTAGTTGGGTTAATCATGGAAATTAGTTTTATCTAAGATCTAACTTGTCCCTTATATTCATGACCCTGTACAAGTCTTGCACTCTTCACCTCTATTTCTTTCTCCCTCCCTTCCATTTTCCCTCTTTCTTCTCAGATATTAATTCTGTAGTCTTTGCTCTCTACCCTCCTGTAGCATGTGATGGGTTCTTATCTTCATCTTATCTGGCCCTGTCACAGTACTCCTTTATATCTAAAATGGCTTCCCTACCTTAGAATAGCTCCTAATTAGGAATTTACCTCCCATCAACAGATTCTGTAAGCTTTGAATTCCATATATGGGCTTCTTAATCTTGCTTTAAAATCTCTTTTATTCAAGTCTAAGGAGGGTTTTTATTCAAATCTATAGAAAATAAAACTCATGAAACTGAATATGTATATTGCTTCACCATTATGTATACTGGGATAGGAAAACATGTTTTTCATGATATAGATGTAAGAGATATGCAGAATCTTCAAACATGTATATTGGAAGGGAAAGGGAAACCTTAAAGGACACATTTTGTAAATTCTTCCATTGGAATCCGTAGACACGATGTCCTGCATTATTATCTCATTGTAATGATCTGTGTATCGACGCACAAACATTGTTGTGACAGTTTAAAAGGCAAGATAAGACGCACCACGTCTAGGATTACAACGTCCTAATGACGTAACGTCACCTATCAAGTTTACGTTCTATGTGATAACTGACGCCATTTTTACTTGCAACTACCTTATATAAAAATCTACTCCTTTATGAAATAATTCTCAGCTTGTTGAAAATAAGTTGCAGTTAATTGATATTCTTGACTCCAAGCACTTTTAGTGTCCTGACATTTGAATCTTTTGTACGATATTTCAAAATTGTTTTGTAAAATTTTTGGCTGTTGACTTTTTGCCATACCAGGAATTCAATAAGCAGATGTGTTTGCTTACATAAACTCAAACACAGACAACAATGGAGCAACAAAAGTACTAATTTGGAGAAAAGACAAGAAAGAGCATAGAAGAATGGGGGTAATTTTAGTATTGCGTGGTCTAGGTACCCTTACCCCATAACCTTTGTATCTTCAGTCCCTGGTACCAAAGCTAGAACTGTGAACAATGCAGCAAAGATTAATGCCTCAACAGACAGGTCCCAGGCATTCAGTTTGTTTTACACAACTAACATGCTCATTTGAAGTGGAAAATTGAAAATTGTGCCTACTGTGCTTAAAATAAGATGTTAACTGGTTCTAAGTGCGAAGTTGTGAAAAGGTAGAATTGGTAAAGTTATGTTTGTATTTAGGGGTAGTAAGACACCCTGTGGAGGAGCAATATGGTGGGAAGCCTGCCTAACTTACAACAAGAATCATTTTGTTCTCACCTGTTGAGAGCTTGTCCATGTACTCAGAGTGAGAAAGGGACAGACAAATAAGCAAGAAGCAACAATGAAGATGAAATACCACCAAAGACATAAAATACAGATGTTTTTTGCCACAAAATATCAATGCAATAATATATATCAAAAAGATTTGTGATTTCAATCACGTATTTTTTCTGATACAATAGATTGACTTACAAAGACATTTGTAACATGCTGGTAGCAAATATTAATGGGTTGGTGGCATAAAACTGACATTTTCATCAGAGTTTATGATAAAATCTGAATTATTAAATATCATTTATATGTAATATAAAATGTGCTGATATTCTAATAGCATCATAATTCAATACAGCCTGCACATCCAATTTTTATAAGCAAAGAGAGAAATTTAATCATTTGAATATAATAGGAAATATAATAGGAAACAATATGAAAACAGCTGGTAGTTAATGGAAGTGAACAGAATACAAATGATGATATTAAACAGTTGATTCAATTCACTGTTAATACTTTGGTAACTGACCTGAAAGGATCCTGTTACCAAGGACATGTTGTCAGGGCAGATAGGGTAGATGGAAGGATGAATCTCAGATAGATTGGGATGACCAACTGTAACAACCATGTCTTATTGTCCAATCAGCTGTTACATTGGTAACACCAAGAAGCTCAATCCTCTGAGAGAGGCTCAGTCTGGGAGATGTTAGTCAAGAAAGGCTAGAAAAATCACATGCTTATTTGGAAGCAATGAAATATCCATTTCTATCTCTGTACTGTGTGCTTAATACAATTTTCCTTTCACAGAAAAGGCCTTACTGCAATTGTTAGGACTATGACATGAATATAGCAATGTTATTGTGTTTCCATATCACCAAACAGTATCCATAAAACTGATCGGATTTGACACAGTTATTTCAGGTTGATCTGTCCCTATCATACACATCATCTGTGTGTATTATCTGAGTGATTAACTCTGATAACATGACCTGAATGTGATCTCTTGTGCAGATAGCCCTGTGTAGGTTATAGTACATGATCTTTATGCAGATTGTCCTTTTGGAGGTTATGCCCAATGATCCCTGGTAATCAACCATGAAGAATATCCATATTTGGAAGTCATGTTGAAAATTTCTTTCTTCTTTTAAATACCAAATAGCCAATTTTAGCTGCACAGTTATATTGTATTTAATGTAGTTGCCTCATACTGGATCAGAAACTTAATGTCGTTAAAATCCCTGTATATTTGATGTTATTTAGTCAATATATTGCCTGGTGTCCAGCCAGATCAAATGAAGTGGAAAGTTGTGCATTATGTCTGGAGATTGCAATCTCATCTGGAGGGTTGACCAATTCATGTTATTAATGTTCAATAGAAGTGAATGAGATGTGCAGTGGAACACAATGGGATTATGATGGGATCTTTGACCCACATGTTTCTGTTTAAGGATAAATGATTTGACTAGGATCAGCGGACATGGGATTGATATCTAATCAACTGTGAACCAAACTGGACTGAAGGGACTAGACTGGCTAATGCAATCAGAATAAAATGCATGGAAAAACTCTTGCCTAAAATGTCCATAGATTCTGTGTTTTAGATTGCCCCTGAATATTCTCTATTTGACCAAAACTAGAGAGATTGCTTCCATTCTGTAGTCTGAAGGTAAACCAGAACAAGTTTCAATAACATTGCATTGGAAACTTTTGAGGACATTCTCTTCCCTCTCTGGTGGCTGCCACCCAGAATCTTGTGATTGCCATGATGTGTTATTACAGATCAGATTATCAAAGGGGGTGTCAGTGCAACCTGACACAGCTTACCTGCAATTACCTCACATTACCTACACAACAAAAGTATTTTGATAGGGAGGTCCTTCAATGCTATTCTGAACGTGAGAAGATTTTTTTTCCACTGTAGGGTATGGTAGAGTAGGGTATGGGTATGATAACAAACCCAAAGGTAAAAACCCTGAGTATCAATCTAAATTTGTCATGTTTTAATGTTCAACACATCTAACGGACCAACTACCCTCTGGGTGACAATAGTTCTTCAACAAAAGGTCCAGTTATGATGTGTTACATCAGGTCTCCGGTCAACTGGCCAGGTAATGATGACCTAGAGCTGCCAAGTAACATTATCTGATGAAGCTCTACACATGCAAAATTATCCCGTCTTTTTCACTGAAGGAAATAACCTGATATCAACTTGTCACATGACCAGTAGATAACCAGATATTAACCAGTAATCCGTGTAATAACACCCTGATAACATTGGATTACAACTCACACCTACACACACACACACACACCTACATATGTTTTATGCAAAACTGCAACAGCAGGAATTAGTACTGAAGAAAAACGCCACTGTTACTTAGGAATCACTCAAGGGTATGATAAAGTGGCATGAAATTGTGCTTTTTAACAAAAGACATCACTTGGGATTGTTCTACTCACAATTCTTGCATAACTCTGTGTCAAATTCTCCAGTTTTGCTGGAGCCTGTACCTGCCATATGTTAAATTGTAAAATACCTCAGAGTTAGGCATTGCCACCAACCATAACAACCAATGTCAGGCCTAATATGACACTAAACATATACCCCTATGTATAGGGTCTCCCACAGGTATATGGGTAAACCGTGGGTATGCCTCTGTAAGTTTACTTGGGTCTTTAACTTGTCTGACACCAGAAGAAATAACTGGCCCGTTTCTGCCACCACTAATTTGTCTTTTACAAAGTGAATTTTGTAATTTTTGTCCTAATAAGCCAGTTAGTAGTCAAAATGGCGCCGTGAATGCTCAATTTTGCTTACCACTTTAACACTATCCCGCAGTGATTGTCAAAATATTTTCTACATCATGTTACTGTTATTTCCTTTTATGGAAAGTCCCTTTTGGGGAAGATTTAATTTTTGAATTGATTTTCGCAAATAATAACAAAAAATCAGAATAAAACACAATAGAAGGGAAGATTATTTCAGCAATTAGAATATATCAGAGAACTTGATATTTCATTGAATTCAAAAATTCAAAGTATCTCTATTATCTAAAATTATGTCTGTACAAAGAAAAATAATCTTGCAAAATGTTAATGATAAGATCTAATATTGAAAGGTGTTGTTGACCTGTGACAGTCACCCTTGACCACTGTCTGCTGACTTTAGGATTCTATTCACTAGACCAGGGATATCTGATCTTTATGCTAGTGATAAGTGGTGAATGGGTCAGTACTATCTGATGTAACATTACCTCCATATAACTTAAATAAATGACCAACATTTCAGTGTCCAATTCAAAAACTAAAGGTAACTCAAGTGCCAATGGATGGTAATCTAGAAGTAAATAAATTACCTACAATTATGATAGAGAGTTTTTTGAATGCTATCTATGGCTATCAATAAGATATGATCAAGTGAAGAAAAAACTAATCTGGTCCAACCAATCAGAGAATGTATTTTAAAATATATTGGTTTGCCAAAGGGAAGTCAAGCTTCAATCAGATTGGACGTGGCAATTATGATAGGAAGTAAATGTTTGATAGATAAGGCACCAGGGGGCTTGGTGCAGATAGGATCAAACTTCAATTGGAGGCTCGTGTATATAATATGAAAGGGGTCTGTAGTCTAGGAGGCTAACTATGTATTGACAGACGACAGACGATGATTCTCTGATTAAAGATGAAATATACAATGCAATGGATGTTGATATAATCAGGATGGTCAATTCTGAGCTGATTTCCTAATACATATAATACACAGTCTTGTGATAGTATCTTGATAAAGCACCAATAAAATAGCTGGACAATATATAATAAGTGGACACATGTTAACAATAGTATCATATCATATTCAAATTGTTCCACAGTTACAAAAAGAATATCGCGGGATTTCTTTTGGAAGGAACCTTTGCGAATAAATTGGCATTCATATGTAGTTGTGCACAAATGTGACTTTATACACCAAGACGCTTCATCAAGTACTGATCCCTTAGACCTGATAACGTTGTTCTGGGGAGATGCAAGGGTTCTGAGACCTTAGTTATGACAAGGTCTTACATTCTTTATTGAACTGATAAAGTAATAAATGACCATGTATGGCAAATGTCTCTGTTTCTCTGATCTTTAGAAAGAGTTTTGAAATTGACCTGCTTAGCATTGACCCATGGCCCCCTGAAGTCCTGTACTCTCCTGGGGGTCCTTAATGCCTTTACTGGTCATTCTATGGGCCAAGGAACACAGTTTTATGGTGGACTATAGCATAGATAAGATCTGTGGATAGGAGCAGGACCACCATATATGGACAAAGATACCATCTCACCGACGCACAAGTGCAGCAGTTAAAGTTACAAGTTTCCTTATTTGTGTGGACAATGACCATAACAGGCCAGTCCTGCTCTATTCCCTCACAAGTCCCTTTGGTCCTTTCTTCTGTGACCAATTCTCTGAAGGCAGCAGCCCCTATCTCTACCATCCATAAGGCATTATTTCAACTATAACCCTGCATCCACTGGCCTTTCTCAGGGGTTCATTTCCCCCATTTATATCTCTCAATGTTCCTATAGCTAAACAGAGGACCATCAAACTAGCATCAGAGCACAAATTGTCCACAAGAAAGGACTTGAAAAGTCAGAGATAAGCATCTCCAGACAGAGAGAATGAGTGAATGGCAGTTTCTGACTTGGGAGTATTGTTGATGCTGGAGACTGGGACTCAAGTAAACTAACTCATATCTATGCTGTATATCTCACTATGTCACCTCACTATCTTGTCATCAGCCATCAAGGGCCTTTTCAAAAGTTTGGGGGTTTGTAGTGAGGCATTAGAGGGTAGGGGGCTTTGCTTTAAAGTTCTTCACTGTACCTCATACATGTTTGCTATTACATTAATATTTGTCTAATATTTGTGTACATTGTTCCTTTAAGTCTTATTCAAGTTGTAAACAAATAAAATCCTGCGACCTGAAGCTAAATTCAAATGTGACTTGAAATTTTCCCATGAAAAGTGCATTGGAATTGTAATCTTTAGTAATACCCCTTCAGAATGATTTACATATTTTGTCATCACCATCAAACCATTTCTACCAATTTTCTTTATTACCTCCTAAACTTCATGAAAATTTACTACTTTTTACCAAATATAGTAGCTTTTTACAAAAAAACTTTTGATCATTTAAGAGGATAGTGTATAAGAGATAGAGTACTGATAAGTCCTAACGTATGTCATTGGTACATTCCACATGGAGCCAGTCGTCACAATAATAAAAAGTGTTTTGTCTTCCCTCCCTGTATGTGTTGTACATTTGTTGTACAACTTCTTGGTGGGACAAAACTCTGATCAACGATTGGATCTTGTCATAAATGTACCAATTTACACAAATCAGATAGTAATATCTGAGGACAGAAAAAGTGCTTTCATTGCCCTTCTCTGATAAAACATATCTACAACTTGTACCGGCTAGATAGCTGTAATCTTTACAAATAGGACAAGATCTAAAGAGATCTGATGAGAAATGATGTTAAAATTACCTAATTTAGATCAAATGTATCCTAATGGGAACAACTTGTTTGTGATGGAAGCTAATATAAATAAAATGATCAAATTTGGAATTTAAGAATGTTAGCACCATATAAGGGAGTAACTAGCAAATTATACGTAAAATAAGTTAACAAGGGGATGAAATTATAAAGTAGATTTCTATTAGTGTTTCCACCCAGTCGCCTGCACCCCTGCAGCGATGATTAAAACCCTGAGATTCAGGTAATTATGTCTCTTCAAAGGTAAAAGATGTCCAGGTAGATACAGGTAACTTATAGGTAAGCAAAGGTAAGTATCTGTGTGTCTGTAGGGGTGGTTCAACCATCTCTCTTGAGAGATGTGACTTGTGTAGAATAGAACGTAACTGAACAACGTCAACAATGGAATAGAATATCAGGAACAATGACGCATAATAAGGGAACAATGGATGGTTACAGTGAGATGGGTATAATCAGGGGTTCCGCGTTAACTTTACACCTCAAGGGGTGTCACCCAGAGCTAGAATCACTACCCTCAGGCCTGGGTATGTAAGTATACCCCTCGTAAAAAATCACGGAATAGCTACTGGGAGAATTGGTGACTGTACCCCTTAAAGAAACAAGTGCCAAAGTCCTATGTCTATGTCTATATATGTGCACGTGTAATGTTACTAAATGATCCGAATAATGTCACTTAAGGAACTGATGAAGTGTCAAAATCAGCCCTTATAAAAATGTCATGGCACCTTGAACAAAACAAAAACGCGTTGATTACCACATAAGGCGAGAAACAAAAACAAGTTAACTATTTTATATACTTATAGTATAATACAGACATTTACTATCTGAGAAGTGACACTGATTTTGACGGTTTCCCGAAGCATAATAATCTCAATTTAGTGTTGTTGTATTTAAATAAATGTTATTGTTGATGAGCCCAGCTAATGGATAGAAATCAATCATTGTGCACAACGCTACTCAAAGGTTTTGTAATCTTTCGAAAACGGTCAGAAGTTAATAATATCGAAAAATAACCCATTACATATTACACAATCATCATTGAATTTCTAATAGTTAAAATTGACTTATTAATTACCTATATATTCCATTAAAAAGTTACACAATTCTTGTTAAATTTTAAAATTTAAATTTGACTTCACAGGTAGGGGAGTGCATGATCAAAGGGAGCCGCCTGCCGCCGCGGACAGGTAACAGCGGCAGTCAGCGGGCTTCAAGCCACCAGTTCCCGCTGTATCCCACCACTTTGCCCCTCAAGCTATCTACTGTCTCACCCCTCACATAAACCCCTGCAGGTCTCAACCCCCGCAACAGTGATACTGTTAGTTAGGATACCTTTAATAAGGCTTCTACTCATGGGGCCAGTTTTTGTCCATATTAGGTCATCAGACCCCTTGCTGGATTCACTGTGTAGTGTGCTACTAGTTAACGCCACATCAAAGGCACATTCCTCATTGTTTGTTCCCTTTATTCGTAATTACCATCATAAGTTAATGTTGTCTTTTTCACATAGTTTTGATTACAATACGATATTGTAGTAAGGTTGTTTTGATGTGTGAATGTGGCGACCACACGTTGCCTATTGTAACGCTACGGGAACTACTAGCGGCAGCGACCCTCACGGCAACGTGTCTCGATCTTCCCGTCCAAGGCTCTAATTTACCCCGACCACTCGTTACACTAATGATTCTGTGGGATGAGACCTGACTTTCGCACAATAGGTAATGATATAAAGATATACAGCCTAAAACAGACAGGCTAACCAACATTAACAGTCCCTCTTTAACCTGGAAATGGCTTTCTGTGAATCCTTGAAAACAATGTCAATGAGTGTGTGCGACTTTTTCTAATTCAATTTTCTAATTCAATCTTGTGCAAATTATAATTTTCTATACTTTTGATAAATTTTAAATCTTTTCACAACATATTTGTCTATCGAATGAAATTCGAAAAGATTATGTGGTCGTCCACCTGAAAAACTAGCCATCCAGTCATCCCACTTTAGGGTTTGGGGTAGGGGGTGGGTAGGTACCACCCAGGGGGTGTTCCCATTCAAAAATAGACAATGGGTTTAATCTCAAAATACCTGCAATTATTTGTATTAGTGCTAAATCCCAACTTTCA
>JBCAUI010046337.1:0-20798 GCA_038406195.1 Haplosyllis anthogorgicola | reverse complement strand
ATAATGAAACAAATCCGTTCCTGTTGTAATTGTTGGCAATGATCTTGGCTTTGATCTCGATCGAAGCCGAGATTGTTCCAGCGTTAAAACAGGAAAACCCCATCAATTCTAAGAAAGAAAGTGGCGCGCGGTAAAACGATGCTGTACACAAATAACATCAGAGGATGCTTTGAATGATTCACTCAGCGAGAAGGTTTAAAGTTTTCATCATTTCTCATCTTTATTGCAATGTACACTTGGTTATTCCTCATGAAATCACGTGAGATGATAAATATGATAAACATTACAAAGCTTCCCTGGTACTTGCCCCTTGCAAACTATCCAATAGGCTCTATCGTAACACACAGTAAAACATTGGTAAAGGGATTGGTAGGGTCGACAGAGTCAATTGGCTAGTTGAGATGCCCAAATTTATTTAAAGGGTATAGAATCACTCCACTGTTGCAAATCTCAAACTTCAACTATTTAATTTTCTTTCTGTTGGAATAATTGTAATTTGTTTAATTTTAACTAAATGTCAAGACATATAGTTTATTCCTGTGCCATTTACAACATGTTTGTTTGTTTTTATTGTGTTTTCTTTTTGAATTTCATTCTGACACTACTTGGAACTTTACAATACAGCTAGTACGTGGGTCTTGAAGTGAAGACTGGTGATACCCCTAGCAAACAGTGCACATCTGTATTTCCTGACATTTGCATTGACATTTAGGATCAATACTTATGTAATGTGATACCCGGTGCTAATGGGACCATGTGTTGTTTTCGCATTTTTGTGTTGCAGTAACAATTGCCAATTCTTACCAACATTAGTTTCTTCAAGTAAATTTCTGGCAGTGAAATCAGAGTAAAAGACGTCACATTATTAATCGACAAACGATCACATTACACTTTAATTAATAAGCGTAATAATTAATGGAAAATATCTCGTTATTTTCAAAAGTATTTTACGTAGTTTGGCTAGTTCTGTTAAGATAAGACTATGAGGCTTTTTCAACCTTGCATATTGGATAACTTTAATTCTGGTAAATAATGAACAAAAAAGTTAGTAATTAATTTTTATCTTTAAGCTTAACAGTCTAAGTGGCAAAATAAATTAATTTCATAATTTGATTCCAGCCCTTTTAGGGACATTGCACCTGTGTTAGTCGCTCGTACAGCTAGTGCTAGTTACTTGATTCTTAACCTTGGTATCAGTTTAACAGTTAAAGGGATCCATAAAACTCAGTAAACATTTGTCTAATGCTTTATTGAGCCTAAAATAATTAGAAAAACATCTTTCACGAAACAACATTCATCAATTGCAATCTGCTTCCAAAGAATGAAATTGAATTGGCTGCACCAAACTGTGTTGGTAAAGTTAATGTACACTTGTTGTACCTCTGCCGCTAATTAGTGTTGTTTACATTTTCAACATTCCAGGCAGGAACCCATACGAGAACTTGTGCAACCCCAGGTGTGACATCCTTCATGGTAATAAGATCAATGACACCTCTACTGGGACTACCAATTTTACATCTTGGATAGTGGGGCTTTTATTTACTGATAACGTATCCATTCCATCCGGGAATAGAACCCGTACTGAGTTCTCACACTGTGTATTCCATCGTGGCACTTGTTTATTTGTTGCGTGTAGATGGATACCGTTTTACGCACCTTTGTACTTCCCCCCATTTTGGCCATGTCGCTTATAAATCATGAATTTTTTAACCCATAGCCTTCAGTTCAGGAGTTCAAGACATTTTTGACGCAGAAACTAACACGACCAATAACACCGATTACTCCATATCTGAATGGACCGCATTTCTTGAAAAAAAATATCTAATTGATTCCTAAATTTGTCAATGACACAAATAAACAAGGAAAATGTCGACTCATGAAATCCTTTTCATTTTTCTGTAAGTCTTTCCTTTAAGACTGCCTTAAATAATTCAATCAAATAGAAATGAACACGACTTCAGCTTACTTTTCTTTGAATATTAGTGAGTTTACAGAGAGACAAAATCATACTGACTGTGTATCCTTTGTGTATTTTTGTCGCGTGTGTGCTTTTATACTTTCTTATCTGCCGATATTTAGCAATCCAATTTATTATCACCCAAAATTTTCAAAACATGAGGACAATGATGTAAATGTTTTATGACTTATATGTCAGTGAACATGTAGCTAAGATGTATGCAGATACAAATGTATGTCAGCATGAAGGCCACAGTACTCAAAATAGTTTCGTCAGCCCTTATTCGTGGCGGAAAATAATGTAAATAAGTGACGAAAACACGCATAGGCTACACTTCTACTAAAAGTTAAGGCCGAAAATTGTTGTTTCCTCTATTGTGTTGACTGGCAGGGTTCTCTCATGGATGATATGAACCTTGTGTGTAATGCATCTATGTACAATGCACCCAACAGATACCTTGTAGGAAATTCTAGTCGACCATTAGCTTTTAATACATTTATTTCCATCTGAATGTCACTAAACTACACACACAGGGCGTCATTGTCCATTTCCTGAACTGTTTCCGTTGGATGGTTCCGTTGATCTCAAGCCGTACATAACGTGGATTTGTTTTCTGAACGTATCACTCTGGCAAACATAGACCACAGGGCTGGTGATACCGTTACAGGCGAGAAAAAGAGGAAATACTTTTCTTCCATAGAACTCCCATGAATATCTGGTCAGGGAGCTGATGATAGGCGGTATGTAAAGCACATAGTAAATTACCAACTCTGAAATAGAGAAGTTAAACAAAGTAATCAGTATTGGGTACGTTTTGTAATTCACACAACAAAAGATCACACAGTTCGTTGTTGCTGTAACAACAAGTACACAACACAAGTTACATGTAAATTAAATCTCATGGAAAATACTTCAGTCAAATTTGGAGGTTTCTATAATAAAAGTTCCCCGAATTGTACACCATTGTGGATAATGCAGTCAATCTGAACTGGCAGTTCCTTGATAGTGCAGTTTGCTTCCTGCGTACGAAGAAATGTTCGTTTATGTTTCCTCGTTTCAGTAGCAAAGTACTTCCTTTCTCAGTGAAAGTAACACCGTGAGATTCTAATGTTGACAAATGAAATATAAAACCTGAACTGTGCATACTTACGTCAACTATCAGCTGATTACACGTGTGCCGATATTTAATCAATTTTAAAATCTGTAATTTCCGTTTAGCTGTTTGTACTTACCAGTTAAAAGCATCTTGGGTCCGTGTATGAAGTGGCCAAAACGTTTTCAAGCTTATTTTCTGAGCTGAAACCGGAAAAACAGGGATTCGATCATCCGTTTCATCCTTTTCCCGTTTTTTACATAACTTCTAAATGATGGAAAATAGAAAACAAAGATTACATAACTCGTTTCTTCGTTTTTCAGTTTACATCAATTCCATGGAACTAAAAATGATGAATCAAGTCTTCGTTTTCCAGTTTTGTACAAGTATTTATTCATTTCAAGACATGAAATGTATTGATAAAACTTGAAAACATAAAACTGAAAAAGAATTTGAAATTCATGATCAATCTCTGATTTACATTTTGTGTCATTTCAAAGTTAGAAAAATGGAAAAAATGAGGAAATGAGGAAATGGGTGGTGGATTCTTCATTTTTTGGTTTAAAAATTATAACTTGAAAACGTTTTTGGCCACTTCATACAATGACCATCGTGGTTATCTAATATATTGTGTATTCGTGTGTTTAACAGACGAGTTTCTTCGCTTCAGTTGAATTAACTTTCCCACGATTAATATTGTCATGAAAAGACTAAGTAATGAGCATATTAGAAACGAACGGTAGCATAACAAGGTATCGTGCTGCAATTTTACCAATGACACTTCTGATCGTGCACGGGGTTTGATTTGAATCTATCGCATTTCCAATGATGAATCCTAGTGGTACTGCAACTCCTGTCACATTACACAAAAATCGTATCATTTTGGAAACGAAGAGAACAAAGGAGAGAAGGAAAGAATTTCACGCTGTGCCTTTGATGCGCTATTGTTCAACTTCTGATACGAATTCCGTGTAATGATTGTTAACGAAAGCATTGTGATAAGCAGTGATACCTTTGCCATCCTTTTAAAGGTATTTGTTTTGTAAGCATGAAGAGGAAAGTATATGGTGTAAGCCCTTTCTATACTAATGCATGCAATTGAACTGACATTTATACTTTGCCGTAACAATTGGACGAATCCAAAAGCAGAGCAAGCAATAAGCCAAGACCTTGTTGTTTTCTCTAAGATAAATGTCGTTGCTAACCTCAGAACACCATTCACAATTCCTAAACAGTTTCCAATTGAAAAGCAAACAATCAATGCATTCGACGTAATCTGAAGCACTTTGTATTTACATACAACGACAATTGTGTTGATATTCAGAAATGTTGCCACCAATTGAACAAGAAAATAAATACCTCCATCAAAAGCTATTCTGAAGATAATTTGAGTTTTGGTCAAACTATCTACTTCCTCATTTTCTATTGTTAAAATTGCCGTGGTAGCTTCTTCTATAGAATTAGGCATGTTGATTCCTGATTGCATGTGTACATTCACTCGGTCAATAGAAAGAGGGCAACTACCGGAATGTTCGAAATAAGAGAATAAGATATGTGTCATTTATCGACGAGACCTTAATGAAGTAGTCTATTGTGTTTTAACTGCAATAAAATCAGATGTAAATGTAATCTTTTCAGTAAAATGAAACATGGCCAGAATTTAGGGGGTTTTTTTACCAAAATCAGTCATTGATATGAGAGGTATTTGGACTTAATTTGGTATGTAGACTATAATTCATCTTAGATAATATTAAGATTTGAGGACTAAGAATGGTTTTACATTAGAAATCTGTTTTAAAATGAGACAGTTCACGTGTCTAGAAATTAGGCAATTTGATAGATCAGGTAGATATGTTGGAGATCGAAATAAGAAAAAACATGACCGCAGTATTGTCGTTTTTTTTGTCCAGGGCTTTGTGATGATAATGTACACTGTTATGTAAGTTACGAGGAGTACGCCAAAGTCAAACTGATACACAACCATGTTAGCAAGTGCACGGATTCTTACAAGATATTTCTTTAAGCCAGACATTACACAGAAATAAGAGTATTTATAAAATAGTTACCTATTGGCTTCTATTTAGGGAGATGTCCCTGCCAAATTAGAAAGATAAATAAAATGTGACAGAATGACAGTGGATAAATTATGGGACAAGTAAGCGTGTAAAATAACAGTACATTGTAACAGTCTCAAACACGACCCTGTCTTAGGAACACACTGCACTTAAGAGTGTTCTCCGGCCATGGCCAGTGCATGCTCCGATCGATCGCTCCTGAGCCGGCGTGTCCCTCATCCTGGTGCAGCGTATTCATAAACTTTAACGGCAGCGCAGTTATTCTGATGGTCTATAACATTTTCGGTCTTTCTTTATCAACTGACACACCGCATAACGCGATCTTACCATAAAATAACTGGTCGATCTCTTGGAATTGGATGCGTTAAAGTTTGAGTATTGTGTTATTTAGGGTCGTGGAAAGGAGCTGTCAATCTACGACAGGAAATAGTTCGTTTCCTGTGACTTCTTGTTTGAGCACCTGAAGTCGTATCAATGGTGTTCCTGATATGTCCACTGAAGTAGTTACATGTATTTCTAGGATACATAACATATGGTTGTACCTTCACATATTTGATCATGGAAAATGGTATAATTACATATTTACAATAAGTGCAGTACGGTTCAAGAAATGAATAATTTTACGCAATTATCAAATCTCACCTCTCAGTTTAAAGACCAATTATGTAGAACAGGGGAAACATCTCCTACAAGACCTCCTGGATCACTGTATCAATTAGTGTACCACAAAACTTTGTGTTGTGCTTGTTGAAGTACAGTAAAAAAATCGTAGTATTTCCTTGATCTGATCCCCTTGTGACCCTATTGTCCCTCCCTTAGTCAAACCCTGTATGGCGATGTTTAGCAGGCAGGCAGTCAAGCAGACAAGCAGTCCCTTTTGCCTTTTTATTATTCGTCACAAATTTGGCTCTGGATTATTTACTCCAACATCACAAGCAATAGACTATTTTTCATTGATAAATAAGATAGCTAGGTTTATTGCAGTTTCAACAGTCCATTTCTCTGAAAGTAGATTATGGAGAAGGCTAAGGCACGTCATGTCATCTGATTTAACATCGTATATCAACCTTATTGCAAACAAATTAAAAGTCTATTGCAGTAATTACAAAATCAATGTTTTGATAATACAAGATCATGCAACATTTGAGTTACAACCTGAATTGCAATGATGACTTGCACGACATTCTGACTTGTATTCAGTCAAAAGTACAAACATTTTCATGTGGCTGTTTATTTATTTAAATCTTGTATGATGTAGATCAGTTACAACAATAAGCAACAACAATAAGCACGGGATAGTCAATCGAAAATTGTATGTCAATGAAAATTGTATTTCCAACAGGACAAAGTCAAAGCTCCAATTTCGAAAGATTAGCACATATAAACAATTGAATCCAAGAATTTGGGTTACATTTTGCATTAGCGTACTGCAAACGTAAACAGTTACTGAAGTGAACTGCTGAATTTAAAATACTTTAAGGTGATACTCAGCTTATCTATTAAACGAGTATGACATAATTTTTCATTTAAACCCACTTAGGATGGGTGCGGCTAATGCCGGAGTGAAAATTGGACAGCCATGAGGTGCAAATAGAAGCCATGCAAAAGAAAATTTTTGCCGAAATTTTACACAAAAAGTGTGATTGTTTCTTCTCATATTGGATAAACTTTTTTTAACTTCCCTTTCACCATTGCTAATGATATTTTCCTTGATTCAGACTGTTAGCTAACAAAAAAACTAACATTACACATAAAACAGTCACCCCTTTTCTTTGCGACTTACGACTGCAGGTAAATATTTGAAGACTGAATGGTAAACTAAACCCCTGGAAAATCACTTCCTTAGGACAAAGACCGCCATGTCCTATCTTATTGATAAGCAGCAGACGGAGGTTGACAGAACTTTGATGTACATGTTTGCGTTATTCTTGTGATGTACATGTTTGCGTTATTCTTGTGATGTGGTAAAGAAAACATGAAATAAGTTTACTTCACTGTCAGCATTCGTGCTTCAGCAAAATATTATGGTGTAGACCAACCTGTCTTCACAAGAATTTGCGCAGAAATCGTGATTAGCGCATCATCTGATGATCCTGCATTGCAATAGTGGTTCTTTTTTTTTCAATTTAATGCAATGAAAAGACAGTGAGGTAAACTTGAGGAAAGTTTGTTTAATGCCCGGTAATCTCAGGTATAACAGATAATTAATCTCCTAATTATCATCTTAGAGAAACTGTGGAAGAGATGTTATGTTGAATGTATCTCATCTATCCTTACCTGGAAGAAGTATATTTCGCTTCTTTCAGTCAGATAGAGCTTTATTTTGGTTTACAGGATCACTTTAAATCGTTAGGGTGATGATCGACCGTGACAAATTCTATTCCTCACCTAAATTGTCACATATTGTGTAAATCATAACGTTCCGATCTCATGAAAAGCATTCCTTGTGCTGTTGTATTAGTTGGGAAAAATAAGCGAAAGAGAACGTACTGCAGCTGGTAGGAATTACTCAGTGATAAACTACTAAACACACTACATAAAAGTTGGCTACTCTTTCTCATTGTTTGCGCTATTTCCTAGTGTCTGGTGGATACGGCAAAGCAAATACAAGTTGCAGTCAACATGGATGAACTATTTCCTAGTGTGTAGCAGGGATGCTACAACACCATTGGTAGCTCTGTAATTGCTCAAGTGACTCTTTTATCTGTAGGGGATGAGACATATTTGGAATCTAACTCTTCTGTTTGAAATGTTATCTTGGTTGTCGTTAGTAACCAAATCAACACCCACGTCTATAAAGTGGTCCCAAATATAACTAGCCTTGACTTAAATATAAGTCATATGTTCAAAGGTCACAAACTATTGAGTGGCAGAAACAAGATGCTTTAAGGCGAGGTCATGGGATCCCTGTGGATAGTTCACTCCATCACACGTGTTACAAGTTAAAATATATGCCCCCAGTGGAGTAGATCTGACAACAAATTACTGTCAAAAATAATAGGACGCAGTGTCAAGTAATTACACGGACGTTGTGACCGGATTTACAATTATCCCAGATACAGGTTGATGGAGACGGTTCGATGTTGATTTATTGCTTTATCGTTTTTAAAGTAACCTGTTCTATTGTTGCCTTAACAGAAATTTAGGCAATGGTTAGGATGTTATATTTTTGGAGGAGGTAGGATAAAGTAAAGGGTTTTTTGGTATGCACCTCATTCAAAAGAATAAAGAAGGTTTATTTCTAAGTAAATTTTTGCAACAATTTTTTAAATATATCAGCATTAGCGGGCTAAGGGTGTCCTCGTGCACCAAAATGCTCTTCATTTGCCCATATCTTTCGACGTTTGATTGACAAACTGTCCACAGGACCTGCATCCTCTACTACCCCAATACCTCTCTCCATTCTGAAAGCATGCCCGTAAATGCACATGGAAAATCAGTATTTAGGCTTTGACTAAACAAGACGCGTAAAGCTTAGTTACACATGTAAATGGAAAGAAATTAACCTTGTTAAGCCCGGTTAGTGTTTACAAATCTCGTTAAGAGCATTTGGATATGCGGCTCATAAATATTACATCTCACAGCAATAAAATTTCTCAAGAATTTGAAGACATGATATATCTCGAGTTATTGTTGTATGTTTATATCACAACAACATTAGTCACTTACGGTTAAAAGAAGACATGCTCACAGTTCATGAGGATTAAATAATTACTTAAATCGAATGGTCAGATCTTAAGCTTTTTAATACATAATAACAGTGTGAAATACCTGACTGGTGAGACAATCAAAGACGTATAAAAAACCTCATCAAATGGCATGGGTTACGAATTGGTTAAGCTCCTTTTTACATTTTCAGACATAGATCTAGTTTTTTCTGTTGTATCATAGCATAGGCCCATGCCTTTTTATGTGCCTTTGATCATAGTAAGAAACGGAATACACATTCATATTTATGTGCACTGACAGTCCACTGTCGTTCTACACGAAGCCCAATTTAAAACTTTGTTACGTCTCGGCAAAGACAAGATTAACGTACAGATCGCATGATGGAGTTGCAGGGATTGTCTCTGATGTTCACTTTTATCGTCCTTTACATTGGCGGATTTACGAGGGAGCGCAGGAGGCGTCCCCCCCCCCCTAACGGCCAAAATTTTCTTCATTTACATGCAGTTTTTACCGATTTTTGGGCGAAAATAGGTGAAAATTGGGTTGGCGCCCCCCTCCCCACGGGCCGGGCGCCCCCCCCCCCACTGTACGGGAAATCCTGGATCCGCCAATGCTTTAGACCTACACTCCCACACATAGTTATTCCGTATGAGAACTCTCTGCCAAATAATGTATAAATCTAAAGAGGCCCCACTGTCTGTACAAGTGCAATTTTGGGAAAAGGTAAGACGAAACGACAGGTTTTCGTATGCCTCTAATTCAAAAGAATAAAAATGGTTTCTCCGAATGTAAACATTTATAGCAAATTTATTGAAATCACGGAGATTGCCTAGCAAACTGATAAATGTTACATAACATTGGAGTCGGGGCATGTGGGATTTAACAAGACCGACACATCAATCTAAGCGAGGTATTACAACGGGCTCAGAATCTAAAAATATAAAACGCTAGAACTGAATGAGTCCGTGAGTCCGTTAGTCCGTGAATGTGTAAAGGTTTTTTTTTATGCAAGTGTGTTCTACATTCCTATGTAATGCTCTTTTTTCTGCAAGTGTGTTCTATATTCCTGTATGACTACTGTGTGTAGTTTGGCTGCAAAGACTAAGAACTATCAAATATGCCATATGAACTTGACCTTGACTGACATCTATGACCTACTTATTGTGACCATATTACATAACTAGGTCATGATGACCTACTTTCCAAATTAGCACTAAGACTAAGAAATATCAACTGCACCATATGAACTTGACCTTGACTGACATATATGACCTACTTATGGTGACCTACTTTATAACTAGGTCACAACAACTGACTTTTAGAGTTACTTTATGCCTGCAACAGCGGGCATCCTGACCTAGTATCTTAAAATAATTAAACGAACAATAGTGAGGCAGGTGTAAATCAGAATTGATTGGGGATTACAAAGCTTGCACGTGAGTAAGCATGCAAGCCTCCTCTCTGGCTTTGAAACCAATGACAATGACAGAGTCCGAAGAGAGAATACCAGTGACCCCATTAAATGAAGCTCGGTCCACCAAAAAGTTTTAAAAAAGTCTTAGCTGTGAAGCATTAGCGAATTCTATAAGCATACTCTCCCTTGCTTAGAAAGAAATAAAGTAGCATTCGTCTTACAATCGCAAAATCTGTTTTTACATTGACTTAGTTACCTATTGTGGAGAAGTAATGTTGCACTTTGAATTGAATTTGAATCGAATACTAATTAATATTGAATTCCTTTTCCTTGGAACTAAGTACACCAAATCAATAATACTTGCAAATGTCTTTCTGAGCGCGCCAAAAAATTAATTGAAATGTGACAACGATATCGACGGACAATAATTTATGTTAGAGTTGCGCGATTAACAGATGCAACACGTACTCCACGATCGATCTCGCAATTATAAAAATTTATGAACTCTAACAAACTTATTGCTCCTAAAGTTTAGTTTCTGAATGCATTTGATAGACACACCAATCAGAGTGCTCTTATGTAACTAATAAAAAATGGGCGCGAGTACAGTAGAACTTGCTTTGAACGGTCACTGCTTTGGGCGGTCACCTACCTTATGTGGCCAGTTTTGGTTGCAACTTCTTATATTTCATGTTTATTTATGGTCACCCTGGTATAAGGTCACCAAATCTGGTCATTTACACCCATTCTGTGGTTATTTTCATTAATCTTTACAATGTTTTGTAAAGCATTTTAAAACATTTCCTACCAAAATTAACCAAAACAAGAATGCCTTCCAATCAAAGGTTGAACTGTCTGCTTCGCAAATAGTCATTAAAATGCAAATAGTAACTAAAATGCAAATAGTTATTAAAACATAAAAATTAAAAAATCTTAAAATTTTACCTTCAAATAACCTTGACCTTCAAATAACCTTGACCCATATTTTGACCTTGACCCCATTTACTTGTCTCAAACATAATAACATGTCATATTAGTAGACAACACTAAAAATTTGACTTTTTATTGTTGTGACCTTGAACTTGACCCAATGACCTTGATACTTAAACTTGGCCTAGATATTATAAAGATGTACCTCCATGCCAAAAATGAAGATTCTAGGTCAAGTGGTTCAAAAGTTATAGCCCAGACAGACAGACAGACACACACACATACACACACACAGACACGACTGAAAACATTACCTTCCCACATACGCAGGCAGTAATCATATATAATGTATCTTGTAAATGCATTAGTTTGTTTATAAATTGATAGCTGTTGATATCTTTCTTGTAAATTTATCATGTAGTTTCAATTTCAATGTAATAAAAATAGCAATATCATAGATATTCAGAGAATAGTAGCAACCATCCACCATAACACCTCTCCTTTGTAAGGTCACTCGTGTTTTACGGCCACTTTTCTTTGCAAAATTTAGTGACCGTTCAAAGCAGGTGCTACTGTACTTGGACCTGCAGACGTGGTCGTTTTTATTTATTTAAAATTTATTAAAATTCTTTAAAAACACGCACACACGTATGTGCACACGCGCTAACACGCACACATATGTAATTAATGAAAGTTTTGGCCGGCATCTTTGTATTGGATTGTCTCTGTTTTTGCGTGAAGATATATTTGCCAATATCCATTCAAGTCTAAACTAATTATCCTAATATGATGAAACATAATCTGTTCTACAGACTAAAAGAAGATTAGACACCGTGGTTTATTTGTCTTTACTGAACTAGTACAACAAATCCTTTCATAGAGATTGTGATTAATCACTTTTTGATCCACAGTAAATAAACCCTGATCATTCATCTATGAACAGTCTAAGTGGTTTTATATGTCGCTCTCTTCTGAAGGAAGATCCACAAGTAACAATATATAGAAATCGTATTACTTTAGGCTTGTTTGATTCTAATTAGCCTGGAGTCCAAAAGACAAACATGCTGTGCTTTTTGTGAGATACATGTAGATGTATGAACTCATTATTTTGCAATTAAGTTTTGGCAAAAAGACAGAAGTCAGGGCGGATCCAGGATTTGGTCAAGGAGGGGCCCAACTTGTCAAGTGCTGATATTTGCCGACAGAGTAAAGCAAAGTCAGGCGAGTGCAGCAAGCCAGTAATGGCATGGGGTCTGGGGCCCACCTTAGGGCCTCAGAAGCTCTAGGGCTTTTCATTAACAAATATGCATTCCCTTGCATTTCTGGTGACCTTTTTGTTTCATTTTTCTGAATTCTGTTAATAAATTTTGGCAATTATTGTTCACTGTTATTTTTCACATTTAAACGTTGTTTTTAAAGCTTGACTGTTTTACATGAATGAATTGATCATCATTTATTAGTCCTGAATATTATATTGACATGTACATACAGATAGTCTAAAAATTGATTCATAAACTATATGGATATGAATCTATTTATGGGCACATGATCAACACGTGTGAACAATAAAAAATTGAAAAGGGATGTATAACACACATTATGGTGTATCTGTGTGAAACAATGGGAAGAGTTGGAAGAAGATAGCATGATTGATGGTTATGCCAAGGGAAGCGAGGCTACAAAAATTTTGGAGACATTGTCATGAAAATGATGCTGAGTGCAATGAGGGTGGAAATTTTTTTAAAAGATTATCCTTAAATGTTATGCCTAGCACAGAAAGGCTAAAAAATTTACAAATTACAGTCTAATTTTAGTGTCTTGTGGTGCTGGGGCCTCAAAGTTGGGCCCAAAACTGGGCTGGGGGGGGCAGTCCCCCAGGCCCCCCCCCCCGGACCTGTCGCTGGGAAGTATGATTATGAATTGTGTATGGGGTAGAATTGTATGTGTGGGGTGGGGTTGAGGGTGAGGGTGCGAGATTTGGATGCATCAATTATGGATATATTCGAATGGTCTTGCACATGTTGTTTTTTTCATCTCGGGTGAAGACACAAAATGGAATAATTTGTCGTATTTTTTTTTACTTACAGATAACGTAATACGATTCATAAAACATCAATACTATGGCGGAAGAAGCACCACCTCAAGTAAGACATGATACATTACTGGTCCCTCCAGGGGCGGAGGAACCAGCGCACCACCCGATCAGAAAGGAACGAAAGGCCTCCATGGCTCCGAGTGATCACAGCGGTCACGGCCCTCAGCTGAGTCAGCCCCACACACGGAGGATGTCCAGGATGGTTGACCCCAACATGCTTCAGGCATTTAATAGCCGAAGGGTCTCAAGCTGGCGACGAGGCAGCTATGCCCCGAGTCTGAGGACTGACCGCACGGACCCTTCCCACGGGGACGGGCCGCTGATGAGGCTGCAAAACACGTACAGGACAGAGCCCAGCCCCTCGGAGAAATTTATTCCCAGTAAAGTGAAAACGGTCGTGGAAAACATCCTGTCGTCCTACCTCTCGGACGAATGCTATGACGCCAAAAAATGTTCTCATTTGGCTCTGAGCTTGACAGATGTCATCAAGAGCAGAGTGAAAGAAATGAACTTGCCGCGTTACAAGATCGTTTGTAATGTCGTTATTGGACAGAAGCAGCATCAGGGTGTTAGGTGCGCCTCCCGTAGCCTCTGGAATGCTAATCTGGATAACTCAGCATCAGCTTCGTTTGAAAATTCTACATTGTTTGCAATGGCTACGGTTTACGGTTTGTACTATGAATAATAAAAATGCGACACAATAGATCGGAAGCTTTGATTATTTCTTGGTTTGAACTACATCCTGCCATAGGCCCATCCTACCTATGATCCTGCCAACAATGAAGTGCAATCATTTCTTCTCAAATACATTAATACTAATACATTTCTTTCACAAAGAACAATGTTGGACTCGGACCTGTTACAATTCACTGTCCGCATTTAATTATTGAATGAATTTCGAAATTTCGACAAGAAAGATATGTACAACACGTGTACATGTATTTTCCCAAGGAATGTACCGTAAGCAGTAGGATGCCACCAATATAGGTTCTACTGTATCACTTTAATTTATTTGAGGTTTTCTTGTACTTAGGTATACTTGAATATACATTATGAATTTTTTGTGTACTTTATGAATTTTTTGTGTACTTATCCAATAAATATGACGCTTTGTTTCGACTTGGAATTTTCAAAAATAAGACAAATAAAAAATATACCACATATTATAAAAAGAATATTATCACTTAATATATAAAAATATTTACAAATTGTATATACGGCATATGAAATCCAAAGATTCTGTTTGATGTGCAATAATATATAATTTTTAATTTCTACAATATTTGTATACAACATGCACTAAAAATAAATATTTCTTACAACGCAGTCTCGGTCTTAATTTCTTTTCAGTATAAGAAATAAATAACTTAACTCTCTTGTTTTCTTTTCTTGAAAAACTCTAACATATAACAAAGATACATTTCAAAAACAGCAAATAAACTATAAGTAAGCAAATGGTAAACTCAAGGACCCTTTACAAAGCCAACGTACATATTACATATGTAAGAAATATACTTTTAACTGTGAGTAAGAGGATTCCAGGCAGCAAAGATACATTCGAATACTCATACGTATTCTAGTATGGGTCAGAGAAACACGAGATAGTTGGTCGTCTCTAAAGATTCACATATTACTGTCATGGATTTAATGTGTTTCGCTTGAGTATTATATTTAACAGCAACTCGTCATTTTAAGGTATCAAAGATCTTTTCAGTTTTAGTATAATCTGACTTACAAAATTTAAACAAGCGTAACATACATTTCTAAACGCACAATAAGCACAAATGCACATAAAAAATATCTGTCATAAATTTCTTCATCAGTAAAAACTCATACCGCCAGCAATATTTGCTGGTGTTTTTGAAAATACAAGGAATGCATGATTTTTTGTTACTGGCATTACTTTTATCACAATTAAATGAGTATACTTTGTTGGATTACATTACGTTTTCGATTTTTTTCCCTTTTATCAAATTGTTAGCCATTAAACACATATACATGACAGTTAGTTGCAAAGGCCAAATATGTTAACATGTCATTCAAAATACATGAAGTTACATAACAAATCAATATATGGCAGATTAAATTAAAAAGAAAAGGATAAGAACATCTGGCACTAAGTTAAATGTTGCATTTAGCAATATGGAAATTGCACTTCACCTTTAAACTGCAGATGTAATGTACTCCAACAAATGTATGATATATGTAGATATAACGTACACCAAGTCTCAGATGATATCACATGTTCCTTACGAAGCAAGCTTTAAGTATTTCAAGTGTTTTTTGTATCTGACCTTAATCAAGCAACTCGTTTATGTTTTACCAAGGATCACAAATTGTGCAATGAAATTTCCAACTCCTACAGCTATCAGTGTGCTGTGTATAAACAACATGGGCCAAGTCAGCTTCCCTCTTCTCTGCAGTGACAACATGTGCACCAAACAAGGTAGTGCGAATATGTATGCCAAACCACATATCGCTCCAGAAAATCTACGAAAGAAAATATATCACTTACTACAATACACTGGAAAATGTGAAATCATTTTAAACCGTGGTGAGTTCGTACAGAAATTATATACTATTATCGCATTTAGCAGTTTTATCTAGAATTATCCATTATTGCATATTGTTTCCATGTGCACAGCAAAGGAATATTGTTTTTCTACTGATCACACTATAAAATGTACTAACCTGATTATGGTTCCAATTTGTGGAAGGAAAATCGCGAATATTACACAGATCGCCAGCACCAAGATATTCACAATCAAAACGTGTTTCCAACTAAAACAGCAAAGGGGCAAACCATTGATTGTTTCTAATAAAAAGCATGTAAAATTTTTTTTTTCTTTCACTTACATTATTTCTCAATATATTTTTGTCTTTTAACCAAATCATGATATCTCGTATTTATTCATATTATTCACCTCGGATACACATTGCCGAATAAGTAGCTAAGTGTCTGCGCTCTTAGAATGTACGTGAGTAGTGGAAACACGGTAACCATTTGGAAGAACAGGAAAAGCCTTGCCACAAAGGACATAACATCTGAACTCCGAAAGTTATTAAGCAGATTCTGAAAGAGCAAAGTATTTTGTCAGTCAGAAATCAACATACCTATCTGTATTTTATCTCTATCATTACTTCAACTTGAAAGTAATTTTTTATCATACCAAACACACATACCTATCTGTATTTTATCTCTATCATTACTTCAATTTGAAAGTAATTTTTTATCATACCAAACTAAAATTTGCATGATATTTTGCCTTGAACAATTAATTTCACAGGAAACAAATTTGTATCTATATTAACAGCATCCAAAATACTTACATCCTCAATGCAATCTTTTGGCAGCGGAAAGGAGATGTAAAACATAACTCCGATAAAGACATAAGTGAAGGCAACGCAGCAGTATGCTATACTTAAATCTCGACCCTGTAATGTAAAATGTAACCAATAATATGTTACGACTCAATAAAGTTATCACCGGTTCGCCTTAAGCAAAAATACTTCGTTCCAGTGAATAGGAGCACCAAATAAAGAAACGAATGCTTACATTATTTTCTGGATTTTTCTGAGTTCTCATGATGGAAATAACACAGTTATGTATGAACAACGCAAGAGACAAAGTGCCCGTCAAAGCAGGAAATGTCCATTCAAATTCTAAAATAAATATTGTATAAATACAAACTATATTTTCCCCAGAGGTCAAATTCAGTGATTGATATTTATTACGAAACAGTTTGAGGTTAACTTAAAATTCGAATGACCAGTACAACTTTCAGTTGCAAAAAATCATTTAAAGATTAATACTCACGTTTGACATAATACCCTGACCCTGTATCGGTAAAGTCTATGTGAATGCCCCACAGACCAGCTTTGACAGCGACAAAGGTTAGGATATACAGAATGCTAAAAGTACCTAAAATAAATAAATAACGCTTTTAGTATTTCGAATATTGTAATGATAAAACGGATGTTACACTTGCATGGGTACAGCGGATTACCTAAAATCTCTATCTTTAATATGTCAGTGTTCACATCTCAAGACAAATACATACCCAGTGCATTAAACTTTGTGAAGAAAGTGGGTGACTTGAAGTTGACAAGAGGACCAAGCAGGATGACTAGAACGAAGGGTACTGTGAGGCTCTGTTGCCAGACTTTGTTGAACGTAGCGTCTTTGGGGTTAGAGTAGAATTCTCTGATGGCACTGAAGACTGATGACTGTGTATCGGTAAAATCTATGTGAGATGTGGGGTTAGCTACAAAGAAACATAATCATTATTCAAAAATATAATAAAAACAGCAGGATCAACCATTAGAGGATGATAAAGACAGTTTTACCACGCCTGTGCCATCTTCTTTTTTGACTGTGGATATTTATTAATTTCTTCCCTTCTAAACAAAGCAATCTTCACGATTTTATCGTCAGTTTTTTACTCAATTTGTTTCTACACGTACCACCTACATAATTCTAAATGCGATTTCTTACCACTGAATGTGAATGAAGAGGGTGTAGTAGTTGTTATATTTATTGGTACGGGTGTAACAGTTGGTACTGGATGCCATGGAGGATGAGGACAATAGGCTGCAAATAAATGCGCATGAACACACCTTTATGGAAAGAGGCAAGTAACATCATACGAGGTAAACTGTTATTATTTCAAGTGATTTTTTAGATATAGTTCGTTTGTACATTATTTTGCATTGTTTATAAAGTTGTGCATATAGATAATCATTATGGTGGCAACAATATTCCATAAATTATTAACTGTTTGGCGATATAACTACACTTGTCCCCGGATATATCGATATTTTTGGTGCGGGAAAATAGCATCGATATAAGTGGGATATCGATATGAGCAGAACAATTAACATGAGGGTCTATTAATTTGGTGTGGAAAAAAGTATCGATATAAGCGGGATATCGATATAAGCGATGTCGATATATCCGCGCAGGAGTGTAATACTGCTAACACACTGCTATCATGGATGGTGATAAGAATATTTACCATCAGTAAATGAGAGATTCCCAATGACAATGGCTTTACTGGTGTTCATTTCATGTCGTGCTTCCTCTGTAATTGTAAACATATTCATGATCACAACGTTTTCGAAAAAAGGTATCGATTTTCCCTAATATTTCGATGTATCAAGTCTTACGATATTCTTACATCCAGTAATGTTACAGTTGCTCTTAAATATAATATTTTCCATCAATCTGAAAATTTAAATTTAAAATGTCTTTACAAGTTAACCTTAAATTATTTGGCCTTTAAATTAATCACGTTTTTTTAATTGATAGCATTACCATAAATAAACTTGACGGAGTTGTAGAGAAAGTTTGCCATCAGAACCCAATAAACAATGGCTGCACCGAGTAAGGTAATGATTGAAAACGCTATTCCAACATATTCACCCCATCGGCCCAACCAGTAGCGACAAACATCTGGAAAATCTATTCCCTCTTGCTCCCCTTGTGGTCCTGGAAAACGCAAAAATATCAAACTGATTGCGAAAGCTACCGATGAGGTAATTCGAACCGTGGATTCAACAGTTTCACTATAACTGTAGAATTAATCAACTGGTTTGAGTTTAACTGTTATTGGCCTCAGACAAATTTTAAAAGTTTTATTTGTTCGGGACTGTATCTGAAAACATGAAGTTTTCTGGCTGAAACTAGTTCACACATTACATCATTAAACTTTACATCACCTCTTACAGATATGAGCCACTTACCCAATGTTTTGATAGAGTTCATCACTCTGTACGCCGTGTACAAGGTCATTCCAGACATGATTATCATTATCGCTATGCCGCACGCAAAGCCAGCCTGTAAATGTATGTGATGTACAATGTTAAATAACGAACCAGTCTATTCTACAATCATTCGATGAAAAGTATTTTCAAATTGCATAACACAAGTCAGTCTGACAACACTAAAGAACGCTCATATCTATTTGAAACAAACTCTAACTTCCCCTGACCTTGCAGCGTTCTTGTTGTTATCTTTAAGCACTTTGTAATGCATACAAATTGATGAAAAATTATTAAATTACACGCTGTTGTTTAATAAAGGCTATTTTGCGCTAAAATGAACATACTGAATGTTTAATTAGATATATTATAATCTCACATATTAACGGCACCAAGATTTTGGATGTTTCTATTTGCCTAGTAAATGGGCCACCTTCTCACGAAAATAATCATTACCTGTTCTAGTGCCCACGGCATACTGAGTACGGACGTTCCCATCATTGTGTTCCATATTGAAAATCTACGCAACAGAAGATGAATCGTTAGTTTTCAGTACATGTCAGTTTACAACTGGATTTTATGAGTTTAAGACTCTAAACTCAATTACATTGGTTGTATTATACTTACATAGTGATGATACTGCTCTGTTTCCCGCCCTCTTGTTTGATGGGTATCACCACAAAAAAGTTTGAGGGAACAACATGATGGGGCATCAACTGAAAAAAACTAGAGCCGTTATGTCAAAAGTAATGTCGTTTGTCTGTCGAATGATGTCACGATGTTACCAAAGTAACATCATGGTAACAGAAATATTTCTTGATACTACCTCTTGGCTTAGGAAAGTGGAATGTGGAATGAACCTTGTTTTCGGATTCTGTGTTTTTAGGCTGAAGACCTCATACTCTGTCATTCGACGGACAAAAATACAATACACGTTTACAAAAAAAGGTAAATTAAAAACAGTAAATAAATAAACAAATATTTATTCTTTTCTGTGCGTTTCCTCAATATTTATAGCATTACATTTAATGGTGTATTTGTTTCATATGTGTGTATTTGACATATTGCTAGTCCGTGTTTGTATTTTTCACTTTCTACAAAATTCTGCACTCTTTCAAGTAAAATATTCCGGTACTTCATTTCAGTTTTACACTTCACAGATGGCTTTTACACATGATTAATTGGCATTAAAGTTTTATCGGTCACTCCACACTTAATTACAGTCATCAGGTGTCAACAGTGAACACCCATTGTTACAAAAACAGATGTTTCAGTGAAGAAATAGTAATTACGAATACGGGCAATTGTTACAATAGGGATTAGGGAATATTTATCTCAAAGTGATTACACCAGGAGATATCTATAATTAAATTAACCTAATTAAAAACAAAGTCTTGTGCATATGTTGATCATGTTGGTATGTTTGTATTGATATAATTTCTTCTACTTTTTTTACAGATTGCAGAATACCTCTATTTCAAATAGAGGTATTCTCTTACTTGTTTAAGCAAGTAATCAAAATAATCTGTATTTCATGTTACAGTACCAAAGCGGTTTCCCTGTCTTCTGCCGGTGCTGCTAGCTTACTGTAGTACTTATAACGACTGATAGTAGCTTGTGTATCGTCATCATGTGATTCTGGACTTGAACCAACATCTCGATTCACCGAGTAGTACTGAACTGGTCGTCTGAAATGAAAGTTATGTAATGTAGCACATTCTTTTACCAATTGACCCTCATGCCTAATGGCAATGAGGGTCTATGTATTGGAGGAAATCTAGGTTTGTGTTCTGGGCAGCCATTGC